>CAJNDT010003146.1:235000-490545 GCA_905221615.1 Symbiodinium sp. CCMP2592
CGTAGAGGTGCTAGGAGAGGCCTAGGAGTCTAAAAAACTGCTGCGGTTCGGGGCAGAGGGTATCGTGGATTTTTGGGGTTTGGGGGTCTAGGGTCCAGAGTCTAGGATTGAAGGATTGAAAGCAAAAAAGCTTAGGGTTTTTAGGGTTTTTAGGTTTAGGGTGTAGGGCTTCGTGGTTTAGTGTCTGGAACCTTGGGTTTAAGGGTTTAGGCTTTAGGGTCCAGGGTCTAGGGTTTAAGGGTTTAAGGTTTACATTCTGGGGGCTAGGGTTTCAGTTAAGTTTGGGGTGTAGGGTCAAGATCGTAAGGATGCGTGTACGGGTTTCGGACCTATTGAGGTCGAGGAGCTAATACTTTGGATGGGTTTTGGCTTCAGGTTTGGGTTTTAGGGGTATCCTATCATACTATGATTCTATTGCTGACAGACCCTCAAGACTACCACTGGTTCTAGGTACTACTCCGGCCCTCTATAGTCTATAGCCGTGGGCACTCGCCCGGGTAGGCGAGCACCAGAAACAACTGCCAGCAAAACATCCAACGAGAAATCAGACAGGATGACCCTAACCCCAAGCCCGATCAATCGAAATCATAACACAAAAGGAACTAAAGCCTGAAATCGAGGTTGTTCATATCTTTCATATCCTGATGTGTGTCTTCCACCGATACTCTTGAATCCAAACAACCTGAACCTTGCAAAATCCCTTAAATAAGGAATATCCTTTAAATTATAGCAGGATCCTTAATATGATTTAAGGTATATTCCTTAATTAAGGGATTTTGGAAGGTCTGGGAACCTGAACCTGAAGCCTAAAAGCCGAAACTCCAACTCCTGAAGGACTCGTAGATGCAATCAGGGGTTCCTTGGTCTGAACCCTCGGTTCAACAAGCCCTAGGATACCCAGTAACCGAAGAATTAAAAGGCCTCTCTTTTTGGTATTGGGTAACTTTATAAGGAACCTTGGACTACAAAAAGGGAATAAGGGTACTACTGGGCATCCTAGAGCCGTAAACTTAAACCCTACATATCATATTGTAGACCAAGGCCAAACATAGTCTAGTATATGGGGAGTCGTGACAATTATGGTCCCCTTTCTTGGGTCCCCTAAATATTAGGTGCCGTACTTTATTAGGGACCCAAAAAGGGACCATAATTTTGACAACCACAGATATAACATAGTATAGCATACGATGTAGTGTATGTCCTCATGCCCAAACCGTTCATCAGCAAATCATGGAACTCGAGAGTTCTTAGGGTCCAGTCAGTTGGAGGCAGGGCTTTGAGACAAGGGGGCCTGCAACTCCCGAACAGAATTCCTATCATTGATATCCGGACCCCTGCGAAAAACCCTGTGATTGCCTCCCCCAATCTAATCAGGAACCCTGTACAAGGACACCTCAATAAACCCCAAAACCCCACACCCAAACCAAAAACCCAGAAGCCCCGAACCCTAAACCCCGAAGCCCTAGACCCTAAACCTCAAATCCCGAAACCTCTAAACCCTTATAGAGCCCTGTAAAGGAATCCTCATAATATCCTTGAATAGGACCCCTTAAAGGATCCCTTACCCTACACCCGAAACCCCTGCGATTCCCTTTACTCAGACACCTGGGAGGATCCCAAAAGTAGATCCCTTAATGGGGGTTGCTCTAAAGTACCCTGAGCAGTATAGGGCCCCAAATTAGGGGATCTACTTTCTAGATCCTCCCGGGGGTCTGGGAACCCGACACCCCTAAACCCTAAACCCTAAAACCCTAAACCCGAAAACCCTAAACCCTATAAAGGAGCCGTTTCATCCATTGGGGAGCCTGCCACGGAGTGCCGGGCCTTTCGCCTCGAGGTCGGCTGCGCCAGTTCCCCTAGGATGGCACATTTCAAGGGCTCGTTTAAGGGTTTATTTAGGGTTTATGTTTTTGGGTCTTTTAAAGGGCTCCTTTAAGGGTTTGGTGCTTCTCCTTTGGGGTTTGTTTTTGTTTTTTGTGTTCATCCCCTCTTTTCCGTCTGCCATCTCTAGCTCGGGAAGGCCACATTGGCTGAAGGAGGGATCTTTTAAGGGCTTAGGGTTTCGGCTTTAGGGTTTAGGGGTTTAGGGTTTAGGATTAGGGTTTAGTGGTTCAGGGTTCAGGGTTTAGGGTTCAGGGTTTAGGCTTTGACTGTAGCTGCTTTGCTTGGGGCTACAAACAGTTTCGACCAGGGTTTACTCACTCAGAATCCCCTGTTGAAGCCCCGTGATCCCTTCCCCAACATCATCAAGCGCCATCAAGCCCATCTTAACATCCATGGGTCGTTGATTTCATGCCATGGCAATTATTCAGGCCCCAAGATTGGATAATCACCATGAGTCGCAAACCGTGCCAGCCCGAAAGCGTCCAAACCCGAAACCCGACTCAGCACTTTGGGTTTTTTTTTTAAAAGTGCATCGGACTTTTGATTTCTCTTTGGGGTTTAGGATTGCGGGTTCGGGTTTATGGCTGGCGTTTGGGCCTGTGGGGCCTTTTAGCTCCGGGGGTTTGGGGTTTAGGATTTGGGGTTCGGGATCAGCGGACTCCGTCAGCATACAAGGTGATACAGAACAGCAAATACAAGTACATACAATGAAATGTTTAAGGTTGCAAAAAGATTCGGGTTCAGGGCTGCAGCCATGCCAAGCAGCTCATCGTGCTTTCTTGTGACTCCGGCGCCGGTGTTGATGGTGGTGAATATGGTGGCGAATCTTGGCTGGACATCGCTGCACATGGTTCACCGGAGTAGTGTGCTGTAAGCCCAGTTCCCTAGCCCAAACAAGCTTTGTATTTCACTATGGTATATCTCTGTCTCTCTCTCTCTCTCTCTCTCTCTCTCTGTCGCCCTTTTGCTCTCTCCCTATACCCGGCTTACCCAGGGTTTGTCTCCATGTCTCCACAACTAGCGAGTATCAGCCACAGGCCACTGCGCAGGCATCGGAGCTAGTTCATTGCTTGGGTTGGACTTCGGTCCCGGTGGATACAAGGGTCTGAACAAGTAGCGATAGTCTCTTTTTGTAGCACCTATGTAAGTAAGTACACTGCAACATACCCCCCCCCACCCCCTTCCACTCCTAAACCCTGAACCCTCAACACGACAGGGGGACCTTTCCGTAGTATGTGACGCCGCTTGCCCTCTAGGCCTGCACAGCTACAGCCAGAATCATTGTTTCAAAACCATAAACCCTAAACTCAGTGTCCAAGAAGCCTGGGTAAGTGGTGGAAGCATTCTTGATGGCCTTGGCCGGAATGCCTGCACCTTGGCTTCAGGGTCTAGACCTCTTAAAGGAACCCTTAAAGCTTAAAGGGATATTTTAGGGGTTTCTTTAACGGGATCTTCAGGGGTTCCTTTAATTGGATCTTTAGGGGTTCCTTTTTAAGGTACCTATTTATGGATTCCTTTAAAGCTTCCCAAAAAGCCCAAGGTTGAGGATTCAGGGTTCTGGACGAGGGTAACACAGACCTAAACCCTAAACCCCAAAACCCTAAACCCCTGAACTATAAACCCCAAAACCCAAAACCCTAAACCCCTAAACCCTAAACCCCTAAACCCTAAACCCCTAAACCCAAAACCCTAAAAGCCTGCACAGTTTCGGGCTCAAGGCCTCGAGCATAAAGCGTCCACGGCTTGGTGATCCATCCGGGAGTTTCAAAATTTTTGAGTACTGTAGGAACCTGATCAAGAAATCCTGGCCTACAAACCCCAAAATAATAATTATAGGACTCATACAAAGAACCCCAATCAAGACCCTGGGTTTCTTAATCAGGTTCCTACATTAACCCATATAATAGACCTAACTAGTAGGATCCTGATTGTAACGACACCTGACAACGCGCGCATAAGTCCAAAAAAGACCCACCATTTTCACAGCGAGTTGCAGCTTGGCACGTAGGAAACGATCGCTTCACTCTACTGAACTTAGAACCCTAGCAAAAACTATAATTTTAGCTGTTTCTTAGGGATCATAATAACCAAAAACTAAAAGTATTTCTAAGTACCCTTAAGTTAAGGCCACAGAGAGCAGTCAGTTTACAGGTCATGGTCTTGAGGCTCGTGCACGAGTGGCTGTGGCCATAAAACGGGCCTAGTCCACGACTAGAATAGGATTTCAGGGCGGATTGTTCTGTAACGGTAATGCAACATACCCGGAAACCCTGTGCTATCCACTAAGGCCCGTCAGCCCTTGTATTGTAACGTATCCCAAAATCCCGTTTTGACCGTTACAGCCCTATACGCGGTGCTTGGTCAGAGGTTCACGTGCTCTCAGCCCCCAAACTGCTTATAGAGCGCCCTGGCCCAAACGACGCGAATCTTCCACTTCGGACGGGATTATATAAGGCCAGAAAAGCCAGCTTCGCTCGAGTGCGCTTGCTTCAGTAAGCTTTGGGTGCTCGTCTTTCTTTTCCCTTTTCAACCTCTTTTCTGTGAACCCTTCATCTTGACCCCGGTTCCCCCAATAGCCTCCCTAATACTGAGGGTAGCCTGCTTCCTGTTCTCCAGAGTCAGCTTTATAGGGAGGACTCGGGTTAGGGTTCAGGGTTTAAGGACTCGCGTGTAGAAAACACAAAACAGCACAAGACTACCCCTTGTGGCCCAAGAGCAAAACAACCCTGATGCTAGGCCCCCAAACCGTAGGAAACCATGCCGGGCAACGTCTTACCGGCTCGGACTTTCCAACACCATGGGATCCAGCACCATGCGAATCATCTCCCATCCTCCTGGGGGCAATCGCAGGTAGAGTTAGAAAGTTCATGATGAGCTTGTTCAAAGTTTAGGGTTGAGGGTTTCAGGGATCAGGGTCTAAAATTTCATGTCACTGTACTTGAAAATGGAGCAGACCTGGTATTTAGACACGAAGACCCTCCAGAAATGCAAGTTTCACTTATGGGATTGGCAACTAGCTACCATTCTCCGTGAGGTTCTGGAAATCAGCGCATGTTTGGGAGTCACTCTTTAGAGAGTGATGAAAGCAACGCTAAATTAGACCCCTTGGATATGCACCGCAAATCCCAAACCCCTATAAACCACTGTAGCCCCTTAACAAAACCCTGATAATTAAGAACTCCCATCTCCAAGCCCCACATGCCAACAGCTGAACCTGAACAGCCTTTCAGGCACCAGCAAGCATTCGGAGTACAGTAATGTAGGAGCCTTAACAATCGAATTTTGGTTTTGGTGTATATTATACTACAACTATCTTCAGAAACCTACCCTCAAGCCCTCAACTCATAAAGCCCCAAGCCCCAACTAAACCCGAACGCCGCAACACCAGCCCTTAAACAAAACCACGGAGACACACCTGACACCCAAAACCTTAAACATCCAATCTCACTACAGTAGCCCTTAACCCTAAAACCCAAAACCACCCCAACCATACATAAACACCTCGTATTACTCAAGGAACCCCTATAGCAACTCTTAGAGGAGCCCCCAAAACCCTACTAGCCTTTCTAGATCCCATTTAGGGAAGCCTTGCAGACCGTTTTGAAGCGCACCCTAAAAGACTGAGGAAAAGACTAAAGCACCTAATCGCTACACCTTGACCGTAATCGTGTTCAAATTATGGTCGTTAAGAACTCCTGTTAAAGGACCCCTTCCAGGACCCTGTTGCAAAGAGTGCCGGCAAAATGCCTGTAACCCACAAAAGACGCCACCTAAACCCGAAACCCCAAAGCCCCATAAGACGCCACCTATAAACCCGAAACCCTAAAACCCTGAACCCCCAAAGCCCCAAAAGACGCCAGAGGCTCATGACTTCGAAGGAGCCAAGGCGTGAGGGACTCGCCGAAGCCGTTCGCCTCGCTTGCCGGGGCCCCATTTTTTCGTATGAGTTTAGAGCTTAGCCTACCTGTCGGGTATCATGGGGACCTGAAGGTTAGCCTTTTGGTTATATAGGGACTATACCACCCAAAGAAAAGGTTAAAGGTTACCCACTCTACTACTAGGTTAGGGTTCCTTTAAAGGGTACTCTAAGGGTTCAAGGGATCTTTGGGGTACAGGGCTTAAGGGTTTAGGGCTGGGGGAATACTAGCAGTTAGTAGGGCTTTAGGGACTGAGGGCTCTAGGGTTCAGGGGTTTAGGCTTTAGGGGGTTGGGGTTAAGGGATTTCGGGTTTAGGGGTTTAAGGTTTACAGGTTTAGGGTTAGGGGTTTAGGATTGAGGGTTTGGGGTTTGGCGCTACCTTTTAGTTTTTTTTGTTTCAATGATTGTTGAATCCACGGGTCTAGGCTGTCGGCGGGCTTCCTTTTTGTTGTTGTTTGTTCAATGGGCTTGAGGTTTCGGGTCTATAGGGTATAGGGGGTAATACATAAAAAAAACGGGAAAGGGAGCCAGAGAGGATAGGCGCTTCCTGTTGCTTTTGCTTGAGGGCTTTGGGGGTTGCCTTGCACGGATATGTAAGGGTTCCTATGATGGGTTTACGGTGTTGGGTAAGGGTTTACGCGTTTGGGAATTTTGTGTCGAGTGGCTGGGGCTGTAAGGGCCTATAGCTGTAGCTTACTTGTAAACCTATCTGCGAAATTCCCTGACCTTTCAAAAAAACCCATAGAAGTACGATACAAACCTATGAAGCTACAAAAACTTCATAGAACCCTTGTCAAACCATTCTGAACTCCTGACAACACCCACAGAAGGGACAGGTTTGGCACTGCTGTTGAGGTTTTCGGGATTGGTGCTGGCTCTCTACATGCAGGGGTCTGAGTTCTTTCAGGTGGAGCCGAACTTCCGGGCCTTTACAGATTTTTAGAGCGTGCTTTTGTGTACTTACGTGGCTTGTAAACATGGCTTGCTCGGCTCTGGCGGTTGGGGCTCTTGGACGTTTAGCATGTAGGTTTTACGGGTGTAGATGGCTGCGCTGGGGTTGCAAGGACCTGCAACCTCAGCTGGCTAACTCCCCATTGTACTTACTATGTTCTTTGATCGCCAAAGTCGCCATACAAGTAGGTTTGGCACGGACTGTCAAGGTTCGGAGCTTAGGGCTTTTCGAAGCTTGGTTTCGGCTTGAGTTTCAAGGGTCTTCAACCCTCCAATGTCTTCAGGGCCAGCTCGGGATTTCGGGGGCCTTGCGAGGATACTCAAGGCTTCGGGTCTAGGGTGCAACCTCTGCTTGAAGGGAGAGTGTAGTAGTAGTAGTAGTAGTAGTAGTAGTAGTAGTAGTAGTAGTAGTAGTAGTAGTAGGAGTAGAAGTAGGAGTGTGCTCAGCTATAGGTAGCGCATTGTGCCTGCAACTGCCGGTAACTCCATCCCACGGACATACGAATAACCTTAACTACTGATTCCCCTGATCCTGCAAATATCTGTATACGCAACCTGTCGCAGGGCTTGCTCTCATAGTTTAGCAGAGAGGGCTTGTAGTCTGATATGTAGTTCAGAGAGGTCAGGGGTTGGCACTCGGTGACATTATTCTAAGTAGACCCAAACCCGTGACAAGACCACATCGGCGTCTTAAAGCGCAGTGCAAGGGGATGTTACAACTAACCGACTAACTTATCAGACTCTTGTAATGCTACGGCATTAGGGAGTGTACTTGGAGGTTCAAGGGTGGTTATAAGTGGGGATATAAGTCCCCTAATACTCAAAACCCCACTCATAACCACCCATGAGCCTCCAAGTATATAGGGTGCGGGCTACGGGAACTCGCTTAGCCTCCAAATCTGGGTTCGGGTTTTAGGGTTGCCAAACCCAGGACATACATCCCTGATGCCCGCCCCGACCCTTAAACGCTGGAACCTTGATATGTATGTATATATGTGTGTATAGATATACATATATTTTATGGAAATATAAGTAAATTTTAGTGTATATATATATATATATATATATATGCAAGGGCTTCCCGAAATATAGGAGCCGGAACATTTTGGCAATCCTATATGCAGGCCTATGACAAAATTCTGGGAAACCCCCACTCTAATCCTAACCCCTAAACCCCTAACCACTCTCCGAGCAGCGTGGACATGAAGGGATTCTCCCCCTTCCTCAGATGGAGTCTTCGCGCTTGGGGTTTAGGGTGTACCGCCCGTAACAGCTGAACCCCAAACCCCTAAATCCTAGTATCGGCATGTTCACAGTGACGCCAAATCGGCAAAGGGCTAGACTCGAAGGATTGGGGGATATATCACCCCTCCTAGCCCCACTTATGGAAGAGATTCTACAAAAATCCAAGTCCTGATTTAACCCCGTACAGAACACGTGTAGAACCCTTCTTGAAGTACCTCCTGAAGGAACCCGTGCAAGAACTCTTACAAGAACCCATACAGGAACCCCAGACTCTGACACGCTTGGCCGCCAAGCCCCAGCAGACCCCTAACTCCCAAACTCTTGGGTTCAGGATTTCAGGTGGCATTTGGGGGTTTTGGAGGCTATAGCTTGACTGTGTCTGCGTTTATGCGTTAGGGTTGGAGGTTTAGGACCACACACACGCTCTCGCACACACGCAACTACACAGGCCATATGGCTACATTGTATGTAAAGCCCCATTACAAAATGCTTTCCCTCCCTGCACAACATGAAGTCAGCATGATCTTCGCCAAGTGGC
The DNA here is from genome assembly GCA_905221615.1 of Symbiodinium sp. CCMP2592. Classification (NCBI taxonomy): domain Eukaryota; class Dinophyceae; order Suessiales; family Symbiodiniaceae; genus Symbiodinium; species Symbiodinium sp. CCMP2592. Next base: position 243,537 of record CAJNDT010003146.1, read on the forward strand.
AAGGACCCGGGACCCATGAATGGATTGTCTTCGAAGGAGCCGAGGCGACTTTCTCTGCCTGTGGCAAACCTTGGACTCTGCTGGCTTGGTGCACATTCCATGCCAAATAATGCATCTCCCTCCAGCCCCCTTATCCGTAAGGTTCGTCTTATGTGTGCCGATGGTTTCCCGTGGGGCCCTGAAGCCTAAACCCCAAACCCTAAACCCCAGTTGAAGAGCACTGCTTGGAGGTTCATGGGTAGGTATAAGGGTTCCCTTTAAGGGTACCTTTAAAGAGATTTATAGGGATTCGATAAGGGTATGGGGTTATAAGTATGGTAGCCATAATTAACACCCACAGAAGGAAACTTATTACCCCATAACTACCCTAAAACCCTAATCCCAAAACCTTTTGGATCCCTTAAAGAAGCCCTAAACCCCAAGAGCCCTCCACTTGTTACTACCCATGAACCTCCAAGTAGGGGGATCACAAACCCCTAAACCCTAGATCCTCCTAAACCCCAGTTGAAGAGCACTAAGCAGATCAGAGGAGTAACGCTTTATGCGCTCGTGCAAGGTTAGCTGCGGGAGCCTTCCACTTCGAAGCGAATCGAGCTGATAGTCACTTGTAGGGTTTCCCTAAATCCCAAACCTCAACCCCGAACCCCTAAATCCCAAACGCTAAACCCTCCAAAGGGCTCCTATGTACCGATGTAGTAGCATTGAGGGTTTCCATATTAGGAATTACTCTTATGACTTAGGAAAGGATCCCCCATCACAGTACAAAAGACCCTTTGGGCCTCAATCGCAGCCCCCCCATACCCTCAATCCTAAATCCTAAATCCTCCTAAACCCTAAATCCTAAACCCTAAACCCTACATCCCAAAACTTGGCCCTTCAATTGCAGCCCAGGGCACATCCCCTAAGCCCTCAACCCTTAATCCCTACAAACCTATAACAAAAACCGTTTAAGCCCAAAAGTCGCAGCCCAGGGCACAAACCTTAGCCCCAAACCCCTAAATCCCTATATACATCCCTTGGTAGCCTTCAAAGGAACCCTAAACCCTAAACCCTCAATCGCAACCCAGGGCGCACCCCTAAACCCTGAACCAGTAAACACTCTTTTCAAGGAATCCTTATATCCCCTTGGCCCCTCAACGCAGCACAGGGCACGACCCCTAAACCCAAAACCATTAATCCCTAAACCCAAAACCATTAATCCCTAAACCCTAACCCTTTTCCGCTAAGCCCTAAATCCCAAACCTTAACCCCGAACCCCTAAATCCCCAAACCCTTTACCCTCAATCGGCGCCCAGAACCCCTGAAATCCCAAACCTTGAACCCTAAAACCAAAGTCCTAGACCCTGAGCCCTACATCCCAAAGCTTCGCCCCTCAATCGCAGCCCAGGGCACATCCCCTATAGATCCCTTAAAGAAGCCCTTATGGTACCCTTTAAAGGAACCCTAAACCCTAAACCCTATACCCTCAAACCCTAAACCCTCAATCGCAGCCCAGGGCACAAACCTTAGCCCCAAACCCCTAAATCCCTATACATCCCTTAAAGAAGCCCTTATGGTACCCTTCAAAGGAACCCTAAACCCTATACCCTAAACCCTAAACCCTCAACCTTTCACTGGGTGGAGAGGGGAGAGGCGGGCCTGCTGAAGCGACTCCGCCCCTCGAATCCGCGGCAGGGCGATCCGTCAGCGCGTCTTGCGCAACGACTTTGCCAGGCGACCCCGTTCGGCCTGGGAGAAGCAGTGCCAGGTATTCTGGACATCAGCTGAAAAGAAAATGGGGCCGACATAAGACTGCACATACTGTTGTAGAGGACGTACACTGTGTGCCTTCAGCACTTGTGCCAACAATCCTGCAGTGACCTCCGCTTGTGGGAAGCACAAGTTCATACGAACACCATGGTTTGCACTCTGCTCGCCCAGGGCCCGCAGGCTGAAGCATTTCCTACGCATCGGAGGCCACAGATTCCGCCCACTCAGTCGCTCCAATTGGCGGATCGCGGCAACTAAGCATTGAGTCAGCTGTCGCAAGTTCGCCGGATTGAGGAAAGACCGAGGGCAGCTGTGATGTTGCACTGCATCTTCCAGTCCAGTTGGTGGGCAAACACCTGTACAGGTAGTAAAGCTCACAAGGAGCTCCAAGTAACTAGTACCAGTCTTGGCCCTGCCTGGAGTAGTATCCTCACACCAGCGGAGTCTGCGTGCCCAGTGCCAAAGTGGTATCGCGAACCATGGTGGCCATGAGCACGCAAGCAACACTTCTCGCTGTGGAATGGGAAGATTCCAGCTCGTCCCACCAGTGGCACACTGTTTCAACCACCTCGCAACCTTCTCATCTTGGTTCAAAGTCAGGCCCAGTGCGGGGGCCGCCTCCTGATCAGGTAGCGTCTCCTCGATGCCAGTCACGGTTCGCTGGAGCAGCAAATTTTCTTCTTGGGACAAGCGGCAAAGGTAACGCCAGAAAACGAGGAGTGCGTCCGCCTGGTCGCGCAGGTAAGCTGCGGTAGTTTCAGAAGACGCTTTCACAAGCTCGAAATCATTAGTCAACGTAGACTTGGCGGCAGAATCGGCCAGGGCATTCCCGGCACAATACCACTGCTGCATCCCCCAAAGTTTCCGCAGATCTTCATGAGCGGCGACTTTGCGTAAACAGATATCACCGGACTGCACCTTGCTGATTTCGTGTGCAAGATCAGGCCAGAGCGCTTCGCGTCCGTCTCGAGCACGGTCCCATTCCTCGATGGCAACCTTGCTATCAGTCCAGATTTCAGCTCTGCACCCATGCATCTTGGCCAATCGACAAGCCTGAATAATGGCACAAATCTCTGCTCGGTGTATGCTCTGTTCGCCCGGGACAAGGCCGAGGACGTGAACTCTGAAACACGTAGGCAAGGTACCATCTTCGCGCCAGCGGCCGAGATGAACCGGTATCTCCGTGTCTGACGCACTCATGTCAACCACAACGGCGAAACCAGCCCTGGAGGCCAGAGGCATCGTGGGATGACTGCAACTTCCGTCAGTAAACATTCTGATGAAGCCACGGGGTCCCGGGACTTCGGCTTCAGGCGGCAATGGGAGGGGCTGCGGCAGCTGTCGGGACTGGAATATCAAGCGGTTCACCTCCAAGTCTGGGGGCTCGGTCGCAAAAGGCCCATGAACGCAGTGGGGCCACCTCTCAACGGCAAACTGCACCAGGGGCTCAACAGGTTGAAGCACATGTCGGAGTGCAGGGCACTGCATAATCTTATGGTACTTGGTTTGTCGGGCACCGCACAATGCACACTGGGAGTCAGCGTCCTCGGCCCACAACGCCTTTGCAGAAGCAGAACTAAAGCCACCGGCAATGTGGCGTGCAAGCAATGCCTGTTCGGAAGGGCAGAACCTCGCCAAGATTTTTCCGGTGGTCGACGGAAGCGGGGGCGGCACTCCAGCGAGGCCGTTACGATGAGCAACAGCCTCCGAAACCTTTCTTGCCCAAGCCCGTTGCACCAACGCCTTGACCTCGGCCTTTCGGCAGACATGGAGCCAAATTCGTGAATTGTCGGGTCCCTTAACACACCCTTCATCATCGAGCGAGAGCTCAAGTCGCTGCAGTGTGATGCAAAGTGCAGTAGCCGGGCCATAACTTCTGCGGGAGACGTCACAGGCAGAAGCAACTTGGACAACTGAGAATGCAGTTTCAACATCAATCTGGCAAGCACGCCGCAGCGCAAGGAGTTGACGCTCAGCGATGTACTGTTGAGGATCCTGTACCGTATCAGTGAGTGCGCCAAGCGCCAAGTGAGGCGACAATACCTTGTATTGCCCGATCACCGCACGTGCTGCCCGACCTCTCAAAGAAGTCAACAGATGCAAAGGAGCCGTATGGCTCTCACATCCATAGAAGACTGACGGCCACACTCCTCGTTGCACCAGGGATGCACGCTCACAAACAGGGCGAGGTTGGTCACGGAGCCTGTCTAAGCGTTCCAGAGCATCTTCAACTCTCCGATCCCGGAGGGCAGCATGAGGCATGCGGTCGTAGCAGTAGGCAACGCCAAGGTCCTTTGCTTCAGTGACGCACGTCACGGAGACATCCGTGGGAAAGACCTCTTGCCCTGCTCCTTTCCACCAAAGGCGGTCACTCCGGCAAGTTGCCCAACAGTAGGATTTAGCCCAGTCAACCGGGACTTTCAGGCAATCCAGTAGGTTGAAAGCCTTTGGAAGGCCAGAGCACAGTGGGGCACTGTCTTCAGCAGACCACGCCCAATTGTCAACATATGTTTCACACACCAAACCCGGCGCGTCACAAAGTTTGACCACGAAGAAGCAGAAGGCGGCCATAAGGGCGACACTGAATGGATCACCCTCCGGGGCGCCATTTGTCGCAGAGAGGCCATCACTTAAATCACCCATAAAGGAACTGTGTCTGCGGAGCTTGATCTGACAATCCAACCAGAACTCAAGAGTCTCGCGGTCAATCCCTAGGTGCTCGGCCATAGCCAAGGCAGGCTGCCACGGCAACTGATTGAAGCATTTCACTAAATCAACCGAGGCTCCCAGACGACGCGTACCCCGCACGAGTGCGAGTTCAATCTGATGCTGCTGCCGGTAGCTCAAGTCCCGACAGGATCTTTGGGGCATCGAACCTGCAACAGTCTCTGGGAAAAAAACCTTCCATTGGCTCAACACTTGGCGAGTCAAGACCGAGCCCCACAGGCGGTAAAGTGTGGAGAAAATAGTAATCGGCCTACTTTGCTTAATGGACACTGGACAGGCGGTCTTGGCGAGGACCCCGATTTTGGCACGCAAGAGGTGGCCAGGCAGGCCAAACTTGATCGCCCGCTCGAAAATCAAGCACAGAATTTCGATGGCCTCCAAAGAGAGGAGCTTCAGGTCTGAAGGGGCCCATCCACATATTCCAGTAGCTTTGCGAGCCGGCATGCGTTTGATAGCCGCTGCCCAGAGGTCCGGTGCAAAAGAGTGGACTGTGATATGATGCCGCGGGACACCGTGGGTCTCCAACACCTCACAGAACTCCGTCCATGCAGACACCGAGCAGCCCTCCGCAACCGAGTCTCTTTGCCAAATGCTGCTCCAGAAACAGTCAAATGCACGGTGTAGCTCAGGGGGGCTGCACGCAACGAAGTTCTGTTGCAAGCGGCCACGTTGAGGCAACGAGCGCCCCTCAACCTGGACCGAGACTTCAGTCCGAGAAACAATTTGGCAAGGTGACGAGTCCAACCAAGCCGGACCCGGACATTGGAGATTGGTGTGGGCCGGCAGCGAGTAGGTGGCCCTCTGGTCGGAGTCAACATGGACTTGATGGACCGGGGCATCGACTTCACAGGGCACCTCAGTGAAAGGGGGGTGGGCCGGCGCACGCATCTGTCGGAACCCATCCTTGCTGGAGGATTGCAGGCCATCAAGTCTCACATGGTACAGGAATTTGTCTTTGCGGAGGCGTGCTTGTTGGCGAGCAAGGCCGTCAGCATCGAAGCGCAGGTACGTCAACAAATCTTCAAGCCACTGTATCTCTGGCAGAGACACAGGAAAATGATGGAAGGCAGCGACAGAGAGCACCCACCGCGGGAAGGTGGGGGGGTAGCCTTTGGCTTTGCAGACTGCATGCCACTCGCTTAGTAGCTGACTCAGCCGACCTGAGTGGAAAGGCGGGCCCAAGGAGTGCAGTTTACGAAGACCAGCAAGAAGCGTTTGCACCCTTCGGACCTGGCGGACCTTAAGGTGACCTAACACTGAAGTGACCTCCACATCGGGATTATACGCCCCGTGCCAAGCCGGTCGGACAACAGCAGGCAACGGGCGCTTCAAGAGAGGTCGATCCTTGCACCGGCCGCGATACCGTCGCGGGAGGCTGGTGTGAGGCTGACGGAGGGGGTCATTGACATGCTCGGCGGCAAGTGCCTTGGACACTGCACACTCAGCTGACTCCGAGAAGCTCAGAAGTGTGGCGCCAACCGCGTCAGCGGATGTACAAGCAGAGGCTTGACGCTTGAGCTGGGGAACAAAATGAAGGAACTCCTTCTGGAAGTGACTCGCACTGGGTTTGAGGTCCGCCCACGGGCGAGGCAAATCCCACACCTGCCGACACAAGGAGTTTTCACAAGACCTCAAACCAAAGCACAAAGGAGCGTGCGCATCGAACAGCTGCGCATCGTCTATATGCCGACGTCCACAGCTCAAGCAGGGCAGGGTGCAGCAGCGCAGTGTCATGCCGCGTGCTACCCTTACAAGTAGGCGGCAACAGAGTGCCCGTGCGGCGCTTATGTAACTGAAAAACTTCTTGGTACCCCAACCCTTCAAAAGCCTGGCCCGCTGGCAACTCAAGGGGTGGTGTATTGAAATCTCCAGCCACGATGCAGGGCACGGCAGATTGGCAAGCACGATCGAGAGCCATGTACAGCAGGTCATTTGTTCTATCCTTGGCATCAGCCTGTGACAGAGGAAAACCATAAATCACTATGACCCGCACCTCAAGGGCACCTATCCTAACGAACCCATCTACCAACCTGCACGTTTCCAGTGCAGCTGGTTGCATGGCAGGTAAGGCCGCATGCGCCGGGACACGAGAAGCGATGGCAACGCCTGCAGCCAGCCCCCTCAAGGTGCCGGTGGGGCAACTATCACGGTGGTGACACGGGACAGGTCTGCCCCACAAGCATTTGAAGCCAATGCCACGCATGGCTACCGTCATCATAGACTGCACTCTGCTGACAGCAGAAGTTTCAGCCATCAGCAAAACGTCGGCCGCAGTCGCCTGAAAAGCAGCAGTTTTGTGGAGCACACTAGTCGGATTGAGGACGGCAAAAGTACACACCGGACCAGTCTCCTTGCGGCAAACATTGGAAGGGGCGGCAGGCGCATCAGGGCGTCCGAAGAAAGAACCGATGGAACGTTGCGGTCCAGGATTGCTGGCCTCGCCCACACGCTGAGCACAGAAGGGCCCACTTTGCCATAGGCCACAGACAGCAGAAGGTTGCCGACAGTTCGCGGCAACAGGAAAGCCGAGACACCCGCACAAACTAAGCGCATAGAACCCAGGAAGGCCAGCACTCAGGGGAGGCGCTTGATAAGCATGGTGTGGTTTGGCGACGAGCAATGTGCATCTCCAAGCGAGGCAGGGGACGCCCTGAAGAGGGGACCACGCGGCATCAACAGTAGCGGCAGAATTGGTCAGCCATAACAAACTAATTCTTTGCTGCAGAGCCGTCTGAAAGAGACGGTGACCGTCTAGGACTGATGCCCTGAGCAAGGGAAGTGCATGAGCGGCATTGCGCTGGGAACAAGTGGCTCCTTGCATTGGAGCCGCAATCGGCAGTGGCACATGATCACATGAAGCCGTCAGGAAAGATTGGCCTGCTTCCATGCTGGCAAAGTAGCCACCCCGGCAGGGAACAGGCAAGGCCCCATGAAGAGCCGGACATCCAGAAGATGAACCCCAAAAAACCCGATGCAAAAAACTAGCAGCCGTCTGGCCTTGTACTTCACGCAGTATCGAGGCACGGGACTGCTCGGGGCCCGAGGGCCTCTGCGCCTGTCACAAATCGTGGTCCATCCTGCGCTGTTTGTTGCTGTCGTTGCAGGCAAGCAGGAGGTTTTTCAGCTCGGCCATTCCGGCTGACATTTGCTGCTCCTGTTGGAGCTGGGCCTGACGAACTCCGTCTAGATTCATCTGAAACTGCTGTTGCAGACTTGTCCCTAAGGACTGTAGTTCAGAGCGGACAGTTTGAACATCCTGAGCGGCTTGTTGGCGGTCCTGGAGGCGCTCCTGATCAGCATTTGCCTGGGCTTCTTTCAAGAATTGCACATTCTGCTCAAGTTCCGCCAGGCGGGACTCAGTAGTATGCACACGAAGATGTAGCTGATCATCAACGGCTTTAGGCACAGTGGGGCGGCGGGACCCGCCAGTCTCCCCTGCTTTGCTGGCCCGGTACTGGCTCCACGGATCCTGCTCTTGCCACGGGTCGGGCGGCACACCGTCCTCAGCGGAAGAGGAAGGACGAGGGAGAGGGCCACCAGCCTGGATCACTGGCTGTTGCGCTGCGCGGCTCTTGACCTCTGAAATCAAGATAGGAGTCTGATTGAAATGTGCTGTATGTGCAGGTGGTATGGCCTCGGCTCCCAACAGCCAGAACTCTGGGCCCAATGTTTTCATGACACGCACTGTCCAGGGGAGCTGCCGCGCCCATTCAGCGATGTCCGCAGCCGCAGCACTAGCAGGAAATGGGCCTGCTTTGTACAGGACCTTCACCTGAACATTCACTGGGACATCCTGTCCCGGGCGCAGTTGCTTGTAGATGCGGTCAAAAACTGCAGTGGGGACCCGAACTCCAAATCTGTTCCGAGCTCGCACGAGACCATGCTGCTCAGCAATCAGGCTGATTTGCTTCTCTACATCACTTCTATTACCTGGGACCCAGACAACCGCCCAACCAGGAAGAAGCTGACGGTCCCATGTGCGTGGGACGACGAAGACATTGTTAAACCCGCTCTGCTGCATGAGACTCTTGAGCAGCGGGTCAGGGACCTTTGCAAAGAAGGAACACTGATCACACAAGTGCGGCTGGCTGGGACGTCCAGCAGCTTTAAAGACGCGGCCCCAAGGGCTGTGAATGGCCTGCTGCATGCCGCGGGACTGGAAGGCCTCATTGGCGGCCCGAACGGGAGCTTTGGTGACTTCTTTCCATGCCACCTCAGTGAAATCAGCCTGGTACATGGAGAAGGCGCAGCAAGTGGTACCCTGAACAGAAACCTCTGACCCATGGGCAACGTGCGGGGAGATGTTGGTTTCTCCCAAATTGTGATAGCAAGCCGCCAGCAGGTGGCGGTGTCCACTCACGCGGTGCTTCACAGGTGCACTCACTCTTCCATCACAGGAGTCAGGGTCAGGGCAGGTGTGCCCGGGAATCACGACACACAGCGCGTCCGATTCAATATTTCGAAGCAGATCAAGGTCCACTCCTGTAGCTTCAGAAGCATCCAGAAGGAGCACACCAGTGCAATCATGGGCAGCGCTGGCCAGGATTGGGACAGGTTGGTGATCAATGCCTACCCAAGAATCGGGCTCCAACAGAAAGTCCGAAGCCTTGACCGGAGAGGGCTTCTCAAGACGCTTGCGGCGCACTGCCTTTTGGAGACGCTGAGCTGCACGTTCGGCCCGGTTATCTCCAGCCGGTAGCTGGACACCAACGGTGGACGCAGCCTCCTGCAGCTGTTGCCATTGCAGCAATGTTTCTCCTGAGGCGAGAGCTTTCAAGCAGGCGGCGGTGCCCAGTTTCGGCACGAGGGCATCGACAGTAACGGTAGTCTCCGGGAGACCAACCCCGCGCTCAAGCAACAGTGCAGCGACCCGAGTTTTTGCCAAGGTGGTATTCTCCTCTTTAACACCGCCCCCGTGCAGGGCAGGGTGGATGGTAAGCAGAAGGGCACCTGATTTTCGGATCACTCTCGCACCTGCCTGGCTTGCGATTATCTCAAGGCAAGTGTCCGCATCCTGCGGGAAAGGTCCAGAGAACACTCGATGCTGCGAGGATAAACCACATGCAGAGGAGGCAGAGTGCCACCACTCTGAAAGGTCCTGTAATGTGAGGTCGCTGGGAAGGTGACCACTCCACAATGTACGGGCCACAAGCTGCACCTCAACAAAACAGCCATTTGCACAGGAGCACTGCATCGCGGTTTGATCCAACAGGATGGCACATTAGTTGGATCTAGTCCTCTGGTTTTTGCGTCTGGTCCTGTCATTTTCCGGCTCAAGCACTGATGCTCTGGATGCTCGTTGATGCTTTGGGCAATGCTCATGGTGCTTCTTGACTGACTGACTATGGACGCCATGCGTGTCTGTGCGCTGTGCGTGTGAGTAAAAAAAATCCTTAACCCCACCCCAATACATATATATATATATCTCTCTCTCTCTCTCTCTCTCTTTGTCTCTCTCTCTCTCTCTCTCTCTTTTTCTGTCTGACTCAACCAGACAGGGTCGAGGGTTCCATCACAAGGGCAGGCTAGTGCTGTCTGTCTGAGCTGCCGGTGATGTGTCTGCTGTGCTTTCGCAGCTGCTGCTGGTCCAAAAGCAAACCCTTTGTGTGCGACAACAGAGATGGGAAAGGATGCCCATGGCCGCCTTCCGCATTTCGGAAGCAGGGATGCTCTGAGAATGGTTTTGCAGGGCAGGTATAAGCTCAGCAAGTTGAGCAAGGCGATCAAAACCTTGGAGACCTCCGTGCCCAGGTTGCCCAAAGCGTGGGTTCAAACTCTTTTTAGAAGTTGCAATAATTCTTCACTGTCTGCAACCGATGCTGACATCTCAAAATAAGGCCTGGCCATCCGCGAAGGATCTCGCTCGCCGGCTGCGTCGCGTTGTAGATGCGTTTGAGAAGCAGCAGATGAAGATGATGCAAGATGAGGGTGAGAAGCGCCGTGACCGTTCCAAGCAGTAGTTTTTTCATATGGCTGGCAATACAGGTCAGCAAGAGCCGTGGTGGCAATATCGCGAAAGTTGTTATGACAACTATGCTGCCATGCTGCTGGACTAATAGTGATACCTCTCCTCGAAACAACAGCAAAAAGATGTCGTTGTCTTGGTCTGAAGAGCAAGCAGCCAATTCCGAGTCATCGTTTCCCATGTTGGTGTGTGCAAGCGAGTGTCATGTTGGCAAGGCTTCCAAGCTTTGGCTCTTCAAGAGATGCCAAGCACGATAAAGGGATCTTGAGCAATAAGAGGTTAGGGTCCACATTCTTAGGCTTTGTATGGCTTTGTACTTTAGGGCTTTCCAATATCCTGAGTTATACGGGTATCTGGGGGAACAATCAATAGCGATCTTTAAAGGCCTCAGCTTGGACACTGCCACCAGTCAGTAACAGTTGGATAATATTCATGATATAACTATTTTAGGCCCTCAATAGTAGCCCCTATAGACTGTTACTGTCTGGAACCAGTGTCCAAGCCTCAGCTTTGGATTGTCCGGTTGGCGGCTTGGGTTGAGGGCTCTTCGGTTAAGATTTATATAAGGCCGTGAGGGTTGATACGACTTTGGCGGGCTTTGGGCACTTAGGGGTGTTCCTCTCGTACCTCATCTTATCTTTAGCACACAACATAGCTTCGACCCGAAAACCTGAACATCCCCAGACCCTGAACATCCCCAGCTAATGGGCCGGGGTGTTGTTTGTGCTGCAGCAGATGGATCTCGGTGCCGCCGTTCGCTCTGCCTGCCAAGGGAAGGATTCTGACAGTGCCAGGGGCCGGTTGGCAGCAAAGCTGCAGCACCGTGGAACTGGGGTTGCCGGCTTCTCTTGGGATAGCTTGCAGCGAGCACGAGTTCGGATCCTAGGTTGAAAACTGATGTGGGATTAGTCTTGCCAGCTTGCTTTTGATGGTGAGGTTATTCTTCACTTTGGTAACAAGCCTCAGGAGCCTACAGCAGATACCCCTGAAGAAGACGATCGTCAAACGTCGGTACAACAACGCCAAGCGATCTGCACATTCGGCTCCAATCCCTAAGAAGAAGCCGCTTGACTAGCAAACATGTCTACCAGTTGCTGCATTAACCAGTGACCTAGAAAGCAAAAGAATCCGTGAAATCGCACTTACAAAGCTGGGTTGGTGAATTCCACTTCCAAGTATCATCCTGTAGATTCTAGGACCGGCTTCCCAGGCCGCCTCCAGAGAAGGATCGTTTGGAGGACGTCCTCGCCTTGAACACCTGCAACTGCACGCGAAAGACTTGCTTCAGACGGTTGCGGGCTGTCCGGAAAGGGTTGTTCGAGTTCTGCTCTTCTTTCCGTGCGCTGGGGAAAGTAGAGCAAGATGCTTTCGCCCCTATTCAGCACATGGTCTCGGATGATGTCAGTTGCTGCTTTTTTTGCTGGAGGGTTGAAGGTAGTTGGCAACAGTAGCAGCACAAAGCTGAATATTTCCTTGGTTGCTTGCCACTAAGATTTGCGACACCTTGAATGCTGGAAGTGATGCCGACTGCAAGGGCCGAAAATCCTACGATGTGCTGGGAGTGCAACTGGGACGCCCTTGCTTATGCAAAGCTCTGGGAATTGGCAACGGGCGGCTTCACAAAGCTTCTATAGGTCTTACGGACACACGATATGCTAGCAATGTGCCCCTGCACCGTGCTGCGAAGAAGGCCAGAAGTGTGGACAATTTTCTGCTTCACCTACATGGTAGCGTTGCAGAACTTTTACCTACAGGGCCTTGGCCTCAAAAGTTTTGGGGTGTTCGCAACAGAAGCCTCGATAGGTTTTGATTCTTTTCAAGCCGGGTCCTGCTTAGGTTCGTCATGGCCCAAAAGCAACCACGCCGCGGCTCCAGCAAGGACGGGCCTGGCGACTCCGACGATGATCTGGCCCTTCCAGGCGAAACGATGCAGGATGATGAAGACCTCAGGCTTGAAGTCAACATTGACCGGGAAATGTGGAATCGGCGGCTAGTCTTTGGTGTCGGCTTTGGGGTTTAGGGGTTACAGGGCAAGCTTTGGGTTATCCTTTGTCCGGTTCCTGCTAGCCACAAGCTGTACTGCTCGGACACGAAAAACGATAAACCGCAAGACTTATGCACCTTCCTCCCGCCCAGGCATGTTACGACGACCCACGGTTTCAACATCGGCAAGCTCCCGCGCCGTTATCTTCCGCCAGGCAACGTGATGGACCTCTACCGTCACTACTGCTCGACCCAGCCCCTAGAACACGCCTCGCACCTTAATGGCACACTTCCTCGATGCATCAGGGCTTGTAATATGCAATCTGTTGTTGCTTTGGTTTCTAAGGTATGGGACTTTCAAGAGTCGCTACCAGAAAAAGTGGAGCTCCTGCTTACCTTTCCGCCCACAATCCGAGTTCGCGGAATGCAACCAATGCTTTGACATAAAGCAAGAAATCAAGGGGGAGAAGGCCGGGAATGAAATCTCCGCAAAAACCCTAGCACAAATCTAGCCGATGTAGCAACTCGCAAGTCATCCCGAAACTTGTCGGCATGCTAGGACCTTTGCAAAAAGTTTGGCCTCATTCGCGATTACAAGGACCATCTGCGGGCGGTTGGTTTCGATCGCGAATTAGAGCAACACTTGGAGGGCCTCGATCCACAAAGTAGTGATACGCCACTATTATTGTTGCAATTCGACGGCATGGATCAGGCAAAGTGGGCTTTGCCGCGGTTTCCCGAGAACCGAGGGTCTAAGGCCTTGCAACAATATGTACGTCCTCGCTTGAAGATGGTGGGAGTTTGGGCTTCGAGATACTTGTTGACATTGTACCTTATAGACGCGAATGTCGCCCACGATGCATCACTCACGGTCGAGGCCTCCCATATGAAGACCATCAGTCCAATCCTCCAAGCCCATAAGCCCAAATCCCAGCTCGCCTCATACAACCCTACATCCTTCTAGGCCCCCTTTCTAAGCCAATTCTGTTCCTGCCATTGCCCCACAGGTGCTGTCACGAAGCCTCGAGGACATCATGAAGCATTGCGACGACAACGGCCTTCGAAGGCCGGTGGAGCTGGTTTGCTGGGCTGCTCGCACAGCAAATAGGACGAGTTGGTAATGATGTCTACTTAGCATAGATTTCATTGATTTCAAAATCACACACGAGGCGGATAATACCGTCAGGGAGAACAAGAACCGGACAGTATTGGGCTATCTCATTTGGTTAGCAGCCAGAAAGGGCTTTCGTCTTACCAATTTGACATCATCGAGAGTGGGTCATACCCACAATCGACTCGATGCGCTTTTCGGCCTCCTGTCGAGAGCTGTACGCTACGAAGACTGCCTTCTAGACCTGGAGGACACCCGTGAGAGACTTGATTATATTCGTACAGATCGCACTCTTCTCTTGTGGCTCAGATATACTCTTACCAAGTTGTAAGCACTAAATTCAAGTCATCCTTCATCATACCGTAATATAAACCCCTAAACCGTAAACCCAATACTGAGGAAGGTGGAGCAACTCCTGCATCGACTAAACGTCCGCTCCTGGGTCGGCAGAAACGCAGCGATGAAAGTCGTTGCCTTGGGCCACGTCAAGGATTGGCAGCAGTGGTTTCTCGAACTGCAGTCTTAAATTGTTGTTTTCCGGCCACTCGAGTCTACTTGTATCTTCTACATAAAGGTCCACCCAACATCCATTGCTCAAATGTGAAGGACAACCTGCCTACAGCCAATCCAGCCAATCCCAAGCCCAGGATTGACTCTCTGAGAGTCCACTGGCACGGTGCATTGCTGGATACATCGGATGGTGTGCACTCCTTTACGTTCTTGCGGAGGCATGGTAGCTTGTTGGCTACCAAGTATCGGGATCTCGCTTTTCGGAGTCTTGTTCAAGCTTCGGGGGCGAGGTTCAGTGTTGTTCGGGTTCAAATATCAAATAGAATAATCTTGAGTAGGGGCCCTTGTTGTATTCTTTGACTACTGGCTTCAGACCTGGGCTTTGCTTCGTAATTTGTATCGTGACACGACATATATCAGGAAACCCCCGCCCTAATGCAAGCCCTGTCAGCTAGGATGCCTTCAGTCACTATAGTGTGTTAACAAATTGAGATCAAAGCCTGGAAGCCTGCCACCAGCCAGCCTCAGCCCAGATGTGCCCAATGATGCCCGTATTCAATCCGAAGGGCCGATGGCCCGGACCGTTCCCAAGTCTGACTTCGATGTGATCTGCTACGTGAAACGCTACGCTTCGGATGAATCGGTTTCGCAGAAGCCCTTGCTAGTCCTGCCACATGACTTCCTGGCCCGACTGCCGAGCTTAATTCCTGCCCTCGAAAGACCTTTAGCGCCTCTGGGCTTGAAGAAGAGGAGACAATGGTTGGCTCTGGCACAGGAGCTCTTTCAGCGAAAGCGAAACTCCGATCGGACCGTTCGATACCTTCTCAAGGCTGCTCAGGGTGGCACCATTGCCAGCGAAGATGCTGTGCTACTGCCTTGGCACACGTCAAACCACGAGCTCAGATTGGTCCGTTTGGAGAATGCTTCGCCGAATACGTTTTTCAAGTTATTTCCTGTTGCCCGATTCAGGGCGACGCTCAAGAGGTAGCCTGACCTTCATGTTGAAGATTCGGTGCCCCGCAGAATGTGTCTCGCAGAATGATACTTCGTAGACTCCAGGAGCATGATATCCAGTTATCAGGGTACTGTGAGTGTATCTAGTTCTGGGGCCGATGCTAAGTGCTCTGGGGGCATGTGAACAATCTCCGGGAATTTGGACTAAGTCCAACTGCTGATTCCCTCGGACTCGCTACTGTGCACTTCAGAGTAGTTCGAAAAATTGAGCCTGACATGTCACATCGACTTGAAAGCTGGGGTCCAATGCAAGCACCGATCGCAACAGACTCTCAGTGCCTACCTAGACGCAGCTCCAAGCTTCCGAAGAGGATTCGGGGGCCGGGTGCAGTCTGCATGGACTCGGAGGAAGAGCGGCTGCTTGGCGAAGAGGGCGATGTGCCCTCTGATTCCGAGGAAGAGCGTCTTTCTCAAGCGCCACTAGATGAAAGTTAAATAACAAATATATCAAATGACCTGCAGTCTCCATTGTAGTTCCTTAGTTCCTTTACTTGGCTTAACCAAATTTATATTTAGGATCCTTTAAGTTAAGGTAACCCCCGGAAAGGAACTACAATGGAGACTGTAGGTACCTTCAATTCTCAAGCACTCTCAACTCCCCTGCCAGACAACCCCGGCCCGAGCCCAACAACACAGTATCAACACAGATCAAACTACTCCCGATAAACAAAGCTCCTTTCAAGCCCCGACAAACGTGTAGCAGCACATAGACACATGACGAAGAAACCCTGCAACAAACCAATGAGGACCTTTTTACCCGCTAGCCCAGTAACAAGTGCCTACGGTTTAGTTTGGTCGAGACTAGATTGGACCGAAACAGTCGTCGTGCATATTAAGCCCAGGCCCCGAAACGAAGCTCCCAGCCCAGAATATGAAACAACCTATGTAAGCCCCAAGGCCCCAAATACTTAAGCCTTACCATAATTATCTGTAATCCAACCAAGGCAACCAGATCCTGCGAGAAAGCCGCTGAATTTTTCAGTGGCTGCTGCAGTACAAGGAATCGCGATGAAGGCCCACTTGTGTTCGAGCTTCAGATGTTTGCGGTATTATGAAATTGACTTGTTCGTCGTTTCTTATCATGCTAAACCATAACCATCCTTCCGGGTCCCTGGCCAGGGACCACGGCGGCCACAACCTCTGCGACGGCAGCCTAAGGCGAAGGGACGGACCCGAAGGAAGATATACGGAACTCAGCTCCCGCCCGCGACTGCTTCTGGTGGTCCCAAGAGTGTCTGTGAACAATTCGAATGGCCACGAAGGCCGGATATTTATATGACTAGAACCTTGAGGCCCCAAGGTTGCAAGTAGGTTGATGGGTTTCTACAATAAGCTTTCAAAGCCTCCCCCTGCCCAGGTTTCTGCAAAAGGCCCAGGACGCCTGGGGTGCTGAATGGGTGCTAACACGTCTGGCTCTGAATCTCAGCTGGTTCCTCACCACGACATTTTCTGGAGTCGGATGTCTTGAACTGGCTTGCAAGAGTGCACGCTATCTGCAACTGGTACGTCTATTCCCTGTTAACCTTAAACTTTTGTAAACCCAGAAAAAAGCCAACCCTATACAACGTTCCGCTGAAATATCAGGTGGAGACCGTGGCCCGTGCAGCCATCCTCCGAGCCCATTTGGATGCACACTCGGCCTGCATTCAGTTTGGCGCCGCTACGGACTTCTGCCCCTACTCCCAAGCAGTGTTGCAGAGCACGTGGCGAGGTCGATGTGTGTCTTCATCCAAGTTGTGCATGCACACAGCAGCTGCAAGTTCCAGGGCTATCGAGTAGCAAAGGCCTTTGGGGAATATGTGAAAATCACTCAGGTTCAGCGATGTGCTCCATTGGCGAGGGAACGACGGGCAACTCATGAATGCTGCTTGGTGCACCGCCCACAAGAAATTCTGTGCCCTCCCTACGAACGATAGGCATGGACGCAAGTTCAGAATCGAAGCAGCTGGGGCCTCCTGCCAGCCTTTCAGTGCAGCTGGCAAACGAACAAAGGCCCGCCCGTATTACTGAGGGATGCCTCTAGAATCCTCTAAATTATACTATACCGTGTCCCTTTGCACTGCAGACCATGCACGCCGCCTTCGCTTCGCACACTGTCTGGCATGCGATGAGGGAGAAGCACCAGGAGGCAATCGCGGGCACACCTCCAGTTTGAAACTGCTTTGGGTTGCCCAAGATAAAATAGCTGGTGTAAGAAACTACTCTCCGCTCTGAGATGAAGCATACATGACTGAGATGTGAACAATGGGACACCATCTATTTCGACAGGATGTCATCATCTTCGAGAACACCCCTTTTTTCGATGTGGCGATACTCAAGGAACGCCTGGGACTTTCGGCAGCACTGCTCTTATTTCAGCTTGATTGTACTGAAGTTCGGAAGTCAAAGTGTGCAGCAATAGATCGCAACTACCTCAGGACAGTGGTACGACATTCAAACAGTGTGCCTATGTGCTCGCCACCTTGGCTTTGCTTGTGCCAGGGCAAGGCTCTGGGCTGTGTTGACGAAACGTGACTCAGTGAAATGGACGACGAAGCAGAGCTTGGAAGAGTTGGTGACAGTGTTCTTCGCAAAACCACGCATGCACGTGCTCGGGCGGGTTAGCCTGGACTTTTCCGGTTTCTTGTTCGATTGCGATTGCAAGCTTGATTAGAAAACCCTGCAGACCAAACACCCAAGGCAACCGACTTCTTCTATGTCAAGAAGATGAAAGCCTCCCCGAGCGAGAACTTGAGCCCTGCCCAGCTTCGAACCAAGAGGGCTTATGAGGAGGTCTTTGGAGATACCAAGAAGGCTCTCGGGTACAGGGTTTCAGAAGGGCCAAAGAGGTTTTCGTAAACCTGGTAACAGCAGCTTCCCTGAACCCGCTAGTCACGCTAGTCCCAAGCCCATCTAGATTATCTTGATTCTAGATCCCGGAACCCAAAGCCCCGAAACACTTGCAAAATGATCCACAATCCCAAACCCACGGATTTCAACTTGAAGCCCTCAGCTGTAGACTGCTAGCCCCGAGACGTTCTGGCCGCCCAATGTCTTTGATTTCTTGAGTACGAAGCTACTGCTGTACTGTATGAGGATGTAAGCTCACATTGCTGGCCTCCATCGGCAGGTCTATGACTTGTCCCAAGCCTCGAGCAGCCACATGCGCACAGAGCTTGACGATGAAACACTGATGACACTGAAGACGAACTGTGGAAAAATCTACTCGCGACAGCAGAACCGCCTCATGAATGTGGAGGAGATTTTTACAACACTGTGTGTGCCGACAAAGCTCTCTTTCGTGCCATAGCACTTGACATTCGACTTCTCGTTTTTTGATTCCCTCATATCTATTATTATTATTCCAAATAATCAGTACAGTGCATCGTATCAATTCGTCAAATCTGGATCCCATCTCAGGCATCTGCGGCTGGAAGCCCCATGGTCGACGTTTCTCGCCTGCCAACGTCAAAGGCTTGTACGTTGGCCGGGAATGGGATGCACGTAGCACAGGCGGGCTGCATCTTGATGGTAGCAGCCCTGTTTCTCGAAAGAGTGTAGCCTCCGACCTGCCTGTGTGACTTTGAAACCTTAAGCACTTTGTCCTGCAGGGCTATTCAGTCTTATCCTAAAGCGAGAATGTTACAAGCGCCTAAGGTGAGTGCTTGTCGGCTGATGTAGCCCGATCCCGATAAATGTCGATGAGTCCCAAAGAGAAACCCCAACCCCTAACCCCTAATTCTCTAGTACTACCCTAAATAACTAATTAAGTTGAATCGTATATCGAAACCACGCACACATTCCCGTCCTATGAGTTTCATTATTTTATGTGTCTCGGAGCCAAAGTCTAGGTTGAGGTTTATGTTAGTTGCCAAGGATTGGGTTAAAAGGGCTCATGGTTCTAAACGATTAGAGTAACCTCCATTTTGGAATTTACAAACTACCTAGTACTAGATAAATAAATCTAATACATCCTCAATAAACAGTTTATGGTAGAAGCCAGAAAGTTGGAACATTAGTATCCTCATGCCCCTAAAGTAAAGTATACGGGATCCTAGCACAAATCCTCCTAAATCCATGTTCCAACTTTCTGGCTTCTACTGTAATCCAAACCAAATAAACCCGAACCTGGAGCTGCCGTATAGAACGAACAACAATCATCATACAGGGATACATCCTTACAGCCGAATACCACGAGTCAGGTAGTAATCTATCCGTAGAAACCTGGTATCACGGGGTTCCTGTAGGATCGGGGGCATTCAAATTCGAGTGCGAAGCACATAATTCCTGCCGGCTCCGAGCTCAAGGATCGAGGCACGAGGGGCAACAAATTCGCCGCTGCAAGGGCTGTGAACGACATATGCTCATGGTGCCTCATCTGTTCAATGCAGTCCGTGCAAGAGGTGTGATTCCGCAGCCGATTTGTTTTCATTTTGGAGGCTGTGTGCCGTAGGAGAAATGCCTCCTAAGAAGAAGGCCGCCGCCAAGAAGGCCAAGCATGAAGAGACCTGGGTGGGTCGAATGGTGAAAGCTTTGGGGCCCCCAGCATGATGTTATGGGTTCAGAGGCTGACGTGCGATATGTCTGTGTCTAGGCAGGTATGCAACCTCACTGTCAGTGCAGCAACTAAGAACGTACAACCCCGAAGAAGATCAGCATCCTTGCAAGCTGGTTGAACAATACTTCGGGCCCGATGCTGACAACTCCTTGCCCACGGCAGTGAACCATTGGCTCAGTTCGAATGGGCACCCCGAGGTAGCAAGCCTGCAGTGTAGTATGCTTGTATCATTCTTGCACGACTTCTTAAAGTCTAAAAACTTCAGACAATAAAATAGAAGCCTAAGTCCCAGTGTCAGGTGCGGCTTGACAGCCACACGTTTCCAGCAGAGAACACTGCGGCCAACATCCCGCTCCTGTCCTTCAGCCTGCCGATACCGGTAGACCAGGCCCCGCCGCTGGTTACTTGGTCGAAGTTCGCTCCCTCGATCTTCTCTTGCTGGGAAAATGAAAGGGAGCCTTTGGAGGTGAGGCCCCTAGGCACGCCTGCCTTGCGCCCGGGAGACCTCCTCAGCCGCGCCTCTGTGGCGGTGTGCCGTGGCTACAGTCGCAGCACGATCATCGGCTTCGGCATCGCAAGGACCCTCATGGTGGAAGACATCGGAACGATGCCCGAGAGCGAGAAGGAGGAGTTCACCAGGTGGGGTTCGAGGAGCAACATTTGGGGTTTGTGGAGGTAGTGAAGCTCTCCTCCGAAGCAAAGCCCCCAAACCCAAAACGCCCACAGCCCTACCGCTGCACCCCGCAACCCCGAACCTCGAAACCTCAAAACCCCTCAACCCCTACACCCCTGAACCCCCAAGCTCGAAAACCCAAACCCCAAAAGGATAGACCAAAAGACCCCTAAATCCCTAACCCCAAACCCCTAATCCCATTGCCGTCTGTTGCTTTGGTTGCTGTTGCTGTTGTTTGTGTTGTTGTTGTTGTTGTTGTTGTTGTTGTTGTTGTTGTTGTTGTTGTTGTTGTTGTTGCTGTTGTTGTTGGTGGTGGTGGTGGTGGTGATGTTGTTGGTGGTGTTGGTTGTTGGTGGTGGTGGTGTTGTTGTTGTTGGTGGTGGTGGCGGTGGTGATGTTGTTGTTGGTGGTGTTGGTTGTTGTGGTGGTGGTTGCTGTTGTTGCTTTTGTTATTGTTGGTGTTGGTGTTAGTCTTGGTGTCGTTGCTGCTCCGGCTGCTCCTACCACTTCATGGGCTGAGTCTCAGGCAAGCATAGCCAAAGCACGTCGATATTCAACCTCGGAAACACACTCTTGATTTCGACTTGGTTCCGTTGAAAACCAATCGATTTTATTATGTGTGGGCATGACCCAATCGAAAAGATAGTCGACGCAACTTTCTCCCAAAGACTACTGCCATTGACTTGGTGAGTGGTACACATAATGAAATCGATGTGGTTTGGACAGAACCACGTCGATATATAGTGCTTCAATGGCCCTTCGTATTTCGACTTGCTTTGAATAGGCTGATCAGAATTCACACTGGTCTCCTGCTTATCATAGACAGTAAATGCACGATTTTGGTGTCTTCCCATCAAAGGCATGGATATCGACTTGGTTCCGCTGGAACCACGTCGATTTGTTGGGGCCAC
Organism: Symbiodinium sp. CCMP2592; assembly: GCA_905221615.1. Taxonomy (NCBI): domain Eukaryota; class Dinophyceae; order Suessiales; family Symbiodiniaceae; genus Symbiodinium; species Symbiodinium sp. CCMP2592. The sequence continues at coordinate 264,717 of CAJNDT010003146.1, forward strand.
GCAGTCAACGGGGGCTCAAACCGCGTCGATATCCTAGCAGGAGCTAGGGGTGGGTAGTATGCGGGGACCAAAACCACGTCGATATCCTAGCAGGAGGTAGGGCCGGGTAGTGTGCGGGAACCAGAACCACGTCGATTTGTGCTGAGCAGTTAGTATCCGAATCTAGGGTCTATGCTTGAACCGGAATCATCGCTACTTTGGGGTAATCTGCTGGTAGAAGTTATCACACCCTTTCAAGCGAACTACCTTTCATTTTAATTCCTACTATCAAATCAACGAGGTGGCTCCTGAACGTGCTGTATGTCAAGGTTCTCTACACGCCTCGGCTTACTCATGAGTACAGCTACCGGAACATGCAGCTGTCTGTGCAAGCGGCTGATCGGCAACGGAAGAACATCCTACAGATGGCTTTGAGGTTCCATCAGCGGGCACAGCAGATGGTGTGCGAAACTTGGCAATATCATTAAAGCCCCGTAATGTCCGAATCCCTTCCTCGGTTTCGGACCAAATCGAGGAGACGCCGGAACTGCTCGGCCCCCACAACGATCCGATGGAGGCGGCTTTCAAGGAATATAACAGCTTCGGGCTTGCAGAGCAGACCGATCAGTACAAACTCGCCGAGAAAGACTGCCAGGCCATGAAGGCCGCCGGTTTTAGAAGCAGTTACTCCGAAGAACATAAAAGTAATACCTAATAAAACCTAAAAACAAACCCTGGAACCTGATAGTAATAAGCCGACACCCACTACAAGAAGCGCCCCGTGCCTAGCTTCCCATGAAACAAAATTCAATCCTCGTCGTCCGTGTGGCAACATCATACATAAGTTTAATTCCGATTTCAGGTCCTGGTTTTAGGTGAGGGGTCCAGGTCCAAATGAAGGATGTTGGTGGTACGTTTTCGTGGGCCTGGGGTAGCAGAGCCTTCATCCTACAGCGATGATACCATCACTGGCCCAAAACCTGCCCCTGCTCCAAACAAACAACAACAAGCACTTAAACCCTGGCTCTCTGCCGCTGCATCCGGGGTCTCGGCTGTGTCTTCTTTTCTGCTTCTGCACCTGTAGTTAGGTGTAGTTGCTTGACATTGAGGGATTTCGAGGTTGCTTCTTGGAGTCTTGCACTTAGACAACTATTCTTACTTATGAGTGAAGCGACTACTGCTTTTCTATTGTGTGAGCACGACCACGACTGGTGTTGTATGACTACGACTGCACCGGACAGGTTGAAGGTTACTGGCACCTATTTAATGTTAGCTCAGTTTGGCAGCCTTCAACTATGTGCTGGTAGTCTAACCTTCCGTTGGCCCTGGATGAGGTTCTGATGGCAAGTGTCTGCGAGGATGTTCGTTTGCTGATGGCCAGGCATCTGCAATCGAATGTGTGGGCGGACTGCGCCTACAGCCTCGAGAATGTGAAATCTGTTCGTTGGCACCTGGGCTCTGCGGGCCGTTCAGAAGGACTTTGGAAGGAGATTATGATGGTGACGAAGCAGAAGCAGTGCTGCTTCATCCAACGAGTACACTTTCATTTTCAAGTGAAGCGCCGCCAGGTCAGAACGGCCCAGCATGCACGCTTGAACCCGGAGGCCTGGGACACCATGCTCGAGGGTGTGTGCTTCCTCGTTTGGGTGTTGGATGCCATGCGGGTAGCCATGACGGACGACGGTGCCGCCCCGCTCTTTTCCTCAGACGTGCTTCGGGTTGCCTTCCAGAAAGTTCTGGAAGGGCTACCCGACTTGTATTTCGGACATAGCGATTTTTTGCATTTCTGATCGTCCTCAAAATATCTTGTCCTGCTGTGCCATCAGGGACTACTCGGGCGAAGCGGAGAAGCACAGCATGCTCAGGCTGCCGGATGTGAAACCCCAGGATTGCTCTATGTGGTCGGACCACTTGCCAAAAGATCCGGCCAAAAGCGCCCTCAAAGACTGCAAGGAGCAGATTTCAAAGCTCGACCAGGAATCGATTCAGAAGCAGTTTGAGGCTGACTGCTACAAGCTGAGCTTCGACCTCTCCTCCTTCGCGAACCATGTTGAGGCCCTGGGTAAGAACAAGCGAACCGCCCAGATCGCGAAGGTTTGCCATGTGCGAGCCGAGATGAAGCGAGGATCGAACTCCGTTGTGGACTTCATCGAGAAGATGTGCCCCCACCACATTTCCCTCTACAGCGACAGGGACACCTCCGAGAACATCAAGAAGGCCAGTATCCAAAGCCCCTCCCCATACCAGGAGTCTCTCATATAAACTCAACCCCTGTCTCTCTGCCTTTCTCTCTCTCGCTCTCTCACTCGCTGTCGCTCTCACTCTCACTTCTCACTCTCACTTCCCACTCTCACGCTCACTCTCTCTCTGTCTCTCTCTTTGTCGCTCTCTCTGTCTGTGCCAGTGGATGAATGGCACGCGGCCGGATGCTGTCATTGTCTGGGCCGACCTCACGAAGTTCGGGAGAGTCTCGAATGACACGGTCAATGATCTCGCTGAGCTCATGAGGGGTGTGTTGCAGCATAGCCCGCAGCGGTCTGTCGGCATCATCATCGTGCCGGTGCTTGCTTCCGCAAAGGTTGCCAATGGCATTCGAGGGGAAATTCGGTTGCTAGGTTGCAGCTATTCCTTCTGAAATATGGAGCAGAACCACATAAATGCATCATCAATCCATCTACCTTTCAGGCGCTTGGAAGACAAGCTGGATGCCAAGTTCCTGGACAATGTTGCTGTCAACATTCGTATGGCAGAGCCCCACAACAACAAAAAGCATGCCCTCCTCTATCCTGCTTTGGTGTGTTGGAGTGGAGATGAGAACCTCTTTAAGACCTCCAAGCTGGTGGTCGAGAGGCTAACATCAACACTAGGGAAGTCTCTCTCCCTCTCTGTCTCTATCTCTCTCTCTCTCTCTCTCTGTCTCTCGCTCTCGCTCTTTCTCTCTCTCCGTCTGTGTTCTTGCCTACAGTTATTCTTAAAGTTCTGATACTTCGGGCCAGGTGCAACCGGCAGCCCATCGAATGGATGTTGGAACGAGATTACAAGGTCCCGACCGTCGGGAAGAACGCCACGCCCAGCACGCGAGAGGACCTGGACAGGCCAGTGTTTCTTCTATCTATCGAGACTAGCGGTTTCTCACTTGCTTGACATGATTTGGAGGTCCCACTCGGAAGCTCAAGAGGCGGCCCAACATTTGGGTGGTTTGCACATGCCGCAAGTGGTGCTGCAAGCGATACTGAAGGCACCTTACCTGAAGTCCCAACCTCAACCCTGAGCCTTAAACCCTGAAGCCCGAACTGCCTAACCCGGTGCAAACCCTTAACCTTCCCCGCCCACAACTTGATTCCCAGAACCAATCGCGAGTACTGCAATCCCTCGACCGTACATCCAAAGCTTTGTGCCCTGACTTGTCTCAGACAGCCTAAAGCCGATTCGGTCCCTGATTAGGATGCTGATGGTTTGAGCAACCAGAGCAAAATCGCTTGCATCAATGTCACACCCTACGATGGGGCCTTGGAAAAGGCCTGCCTTCAGTCCCCGAGCCAAAGCGGGCCCAGGACCAATGCTGGTTCGGGGTGGAGCCATGTGTTGTTGCTGTGTTGCAACAGTGGCTAATTTTGCAATCCAGACTAATGCTTCCTATCTGGGCCCCTGGGAGCCCCGCTCAGTAGCACGGCTGCAGATCGCGATGGATGATAGACTTGCCTCATGTTGGTTGAGAGTCTAGGGATTCGGGGTTAAGGGGTTTAGGATTCAGGGGTTTAAGGTTTAAGATTCAGGGGTCTAGGGTAAGGTTTTAGCGATTACTGTGCAAGAATGCAATGGACTAACGTATCGCATCTTATTTGGGCCCTCTGGAGCACCATCTTAATCATCACCCCCTGATTGGGGTTAGGATGTTCGGGGCTTCCTTCCAGGATCCTTTGCTACTCCGTCGGTGATGATCACACGATCGTGAAGTACTCGGAGAGGCTGCTGGCACAGTATCTCTTGGAGGATGCACTGATGCACTATTCCTGATGTAACTACATACATTGTGCAGTGTGGTTTACTTTCAGGGTGGTGTACTTTCAGGCCCTGGAGTTTAAAGCATCGTGTCAGGATTGGAAGGCGGGCAACAACCTGATCGGGGCTGCAACCTTCAAGCCTGAACCCGCAGCAGCAGAAGCCTCCGACTCCCCTGCTGTCAACCAGCCGACCTTTAATCTCTGCGTCGTCACCGAGACCCCCGAGGGCAACATGGCCATCGCCTTGCCGCCCGGCATCCGCAGCAAATGGTCCGAGGACTCGGCACGGAAGGAGGAGTGGGCCCAGGTCTTGAAAAAGTTTGATGCATCGCAACTAGTCAACATATTAACTCTATCCATCAATCACGTTGTTTAATTCTGTATGTTGAAGCACACCTCTCAGCTTAATCTTGAAGCTTATCCAAGGGTGCACACAACCAGCTCTGCTGCCTCTGCTTCCACGGCGACAACTCCAGCAGCAGACTCAGCTGCTCCGACAAGCAGCCCTGACCCTGATGATCCCTGGGGCGCCGAGCCGCAGACGGTAGAAGATTTGGATGCCCGATACGACACGGCCCACAGCTTCCCCGGCCGCAACTCCTCCACGATCCTCCGGATCACGCCGAGCTTGGAAAAATCACAATCCGAGCCGAAGCTGTGTGCTGAGAATCAGCAGTTCAAGCTCTTCTTGGTTACCGGGCTCAATTCTTAAGCTTACGGCTCTTCTGTGTGAGGGAATGACGATTTTGGCAAGACGATTTGTGCTAGCTCAGACAATATAAGCATTGCGTTCCACAACTTAAACCCTGAAAGCCAAGCCCCAACAAAACCGTCGAAACCACTACTAACTAGATGCCGGAAATCGCTTAAATTAAACCATCGAAATCCCAAACCCTAAACCCCCCGAAATACGAATCACCAAACCCTTCGAGACCACTTTATGGTAGATCCTTGAAACCATCCAAACCCAAAGCCCCTAAACCCCTTAATCCCTAGAAACCACATGCGATCTGAGATTGCCAATGCCGATGTGACCATCCCCAAGACCGAGTACCAGATCGCCCATGATCGGGCATCCTTTCTCGCCGGCCCGAAGGTGCAAAAGTTGATGGAGCAGGGAGGCAGGACCAGGAGAGAGAGAGAGAGAGAGAGAGAGAGAGAGAGAGAGAGAGAGAGAGAGAGAGAGAGATGAAGGGCGAGGTGTGTGTGCCTTTCCGATTGTGATTGAAAATCATTCGCTTGCTATCATCGCAGAGTCTGGGGACCAAGACGATTTCATAAAGGCATTTGGTAGCTAGAGCAACCTTGTTCAGAATGAACAGGGAGGATCGTGCCAATGACCTCATGGACTTCCTTATGGCCTCTCACAGCAACATGCCAGCAGCCCCGTTGCATGCTGCAGAAGCTGCCTCGTCCGCCAGTCCCACTCATCCTCGCCTGACGAGATCGTCTACGCCCCCAACCCAACCGTGAAAAGGCAGCTCTCTCTCGAGTCTGACACTACTCAGGTTCTGGGAGGGCCTTACAGACGGGGGGCTACAATCGACTCGAATATGGGCCTCACGCCGCCGACAACTGCACGAAAGCCGCCTGCTCCTGCTTGCCTTGAGTCAAGCCCAGCCGCAAGCATCCCGGAGAAAGCCGACGAGAGCTTGAAGTCTGAGATTGACAAGGTTTCAAAGCAGCTGGAGACGGAGCTCAAGTTGGAGAAGAAGTCGGGCAAGGGCGAGCCCGAGGATGACATGGAAGGGAACAAGGATGAAGGGAACAATCCCAAGCCGAAGAAGAAGGCCAAGACGGCTGAGGAGACGGACACAATCATATCTTGTCGTTGTGGGATTGATAGGTTCAGCTTCCGGAGCCTGAGGATAGAAGTTTAACTCTAAGCTATGCCGAAACCCTACCCCGTAAAAGGTAACCCTGAGTGCCACCGCAGCCAATAGCCCCTCAAGCTTAACTTAGTGACACCAGGCTCCTTAAAACGAAGCCTTCAGGTCTATATAATATGTAGATCGCATAAAGGCTAGTCGCTTCTCACTAAGTAAGTAGCATGTTATCTCTTGTTGGTGGTCCCCGTTAGTAAGTGCATCCCGATCATGCATTCTATGAGGAAAAGTAGCAACCGCAGCAGCAAATACAAAAATGAAAACACAGCAATACCACCACCACTGCCGCCACCACCACCACCACCACCACCACCACTTCCACCCACCGCCGCCACGTCCACCCACCGCCGCCACGTCCACCGCCAGAGCCAACAACAGCATCAACAACAACAACAAGCACAATAACAACTGCAACCACAATAACTACTACTACTACTACTACTACTACTACTACTACTACTACTACTACTACTACTACTACTACTACTACTACTACTACTACTACTACTATGACTACTACTACTACTACTACTACTACTACTACTACTACTACTACTACTATACTACTACTACGTACTAGTACTAGTACTAGTACTAGTACTACTAGTATAGTATAGTACTAGTACTAGTACTAGTACTAGACTACTACTACTACTACTACTACTACTACTACTACTTCTACTACTACTACTACTACTACTACTACTACTACTACTACTACTACTACTACTACTACTACTACTACTACTGCTACTGCTACTGCTACCCCCAGTCTCTCATCTAGTCTTAGTCATGAAAAGTCTTAGTACTAGGACTCGTATGACGACGAGCATCATGATCAGCTGCAACAGCAGTATTCGTGACCATAAGACCGTCGTATGAAAGGGTCACCCAACCTTAAAAAGCCGGAAGAAGCAACGAATGTAGGACTCTGATTCCAAAGCCTCAATCAGTCATCAATACGACGACTCTGTAGTACTGTCACTACTCGCCGAACTCCATAATGTATAATCCTATCCCCCCCTGCTTCAGGAGCTGGGGCCAGCCTCTCTCGGGAGCATGGTGAAGGCAGCCTGTGCTACCTCGGCCGACAAGAAAAACGTCATGTTTCCGCCGGGCTGGAAGACAAAGAAGGTTTGCCCCCATGGTTCGGAGAAGCCCGTCGCTTCCCAGAACACAGAGCCCCTCGATTCCCGCGATGGTTCGGAGAACAGACAGCCCCTCGATTCCCACGATGGTTCGGAGAACCCGGTCGCTTCCCAGAACAGACAGCCCCTCGATTCTCACGATGGTTCGGAGAACCCGGTCGCTTGCCAGTCCCAAGACAAGGAGGGCGGCCAAAGTGGTTCCTCCAACCAGAAGCCAGGACCCAAGGCTAAGGGTAAGGCTAAGGCTAAGGCTGCGGGCACGAAGGAGAAGAAGGGCAAGAACAAAATCCAACCATCCGCGGAGCCAGCCAACAGCAAGTCCGAGGACAAGCCGAAGGCCCCCAGAAAAGAAACGGCGCTTACCACCGGTTGGAAGGACTTCTGTGCCGACTACATGAAGAAGAATAAGAACACAGGCAAGAAGTTGGGCCAGCTGATGAAAGAAGCCAGCGAGCAGTGGAGCTCCCAGTTGCTTTGTTCGCCATTTCCTAATAAACCACTTAGACTTCCTTCGTGAGTTTAGCAGAACCAGTGAAACAGACTCGGAATTTCGACCAGTAGCAGCAGTAGAGTAGTAGCACCAGGACCACTACCAGTAAGTAGCAGTAGTAGTAGTAGTAGTAATAATAATAATAATGACAATAATAAAAGTACTAGTAGTAGCAGTAATAGTACCACCACCACCACCACCACCACCACCACCACCTCCACCACCACCACCACTACTACTAGTACTACTACTACTACTACTACTACTACTACTACTACTACTACTCTCTACTACTACTACTACTACTACTACTACTACTACTACTACTACTTTACTACTGGTCCTGGTGCTACTCTCTACTGCTGCTACTGCTCTACTGCTGCTACTACTTATGGTCATAACTAGACTATTACTACTCCTACTCCCACTCCCACAACAAATCCTACTGTAACTCCTTGACTGCTACTCCTATTCCTTCTCGTGCTGCTGCTGCTTATTATGGTGTTTGTATTGAGTAGTTTATCCCCTTGTCTTAAACCTTCTATCCGTTGAGGTGGAAGACGCACCCATTGCGAACTGGTGCCATGAAAGGGCTTTCGATGGCCGAGCTAAAGCGCCGTCGATGGGCCTAGACTCCTAGACTAGGTTACTAGGCCTATGTTTGGGCGATTTTGCGAAACGCCAATGGCCACAGCCCTGGGAGTTACAAGAGTTGCCTCAACATGGTTTCGTACAAGTAAAGATGATTTGTGCTTTCAGGGCCTCGGTCTACGGTGAAGTATCCGGTGAGGGGTGCCGGTGATGAGACAATCCGCTCGTGAGGATGAAAAAATGTGCTGGGGCTCAGGTCGTGCTGCTTGGATTTGCATCGGCTTCTGCGCTTATCCAAATTCGGACGGATGCTGTGGTCTTACATGCTACCCAATGATGCTCGGAGCTTTGCTTCGTCTTCTTTCACGGTACTTGAGGAATCTCATCGGCAAGTGCGTTGGAGAGACCATTATGTACGATTGCCATGGTGCACCGAATCGGACCCCACCTTGCTGGCATGGTATATGCTAGATTCCCGGCTAGCTATCTAAATTCCTGAAATCATTTTTATTCCAAATACAGCTCTGATACCTAGGACGACAGAATGCCTAGTAGTTTATTCGAGCAATTCATTGCAGCATGTGCTAAGTTACTGTTGGCTACCACTATGCTAGCTGCTGCTGCCGATGCCTTCTTACTCGTCAATATTAATTCATCACGAGGGAGCTGAAGCTTCTGAGTTATCGACAGCACATGCAATGAAGATCACCGATGCCTGCGACAGAAACGTGAAAGATGCTGTGCGGGAAGGGGTTGTGTCTCTGGGTCGCAGGCTTCTCAACTCCGAATCGATGGAATACGTGTGCAGGGTTTTTTGCTTGATCATATTAGCCGGCAGGATTGGGCTTTATATTGATTTGTAAGTTCTGCAGACTGCACTGAGCCGAAGTCCTAAAACCCAGATCCCTGAACAGTTTACACTATAACACAAAGCAACCTTAGCTTTGCCCTAGGTTCCCTCGTGAAGCCCTAAACCCTTCAAACCCGAAGTCGAACCCTTCCAGCACAAAGGTAGGCGGGAGCTCGGGGGATGATGAGACTTTAGGCTTTATGATTGTTCTCCTTGGATTCGGAAGCCCTGAGTCCTACACCCGATGCAACAATCCCGCCTTGCTAAATAAATCATCTGAGTCGATAAAGACATCACAGCCAAACCTCGAAAGCTTAATACGTCCCTGCTTCAATCTCAACCACAAACCTACTGTACCGGCAGGCCCTACGAAAGACGCGACGAACATCGTGTGCGCCTGGAAGAGCGATCTTGATCCTGTGGTTTTCGAAACGACCGAGGGCAACAGCAGGAGGCTCAAGGATGCCGAGATCGCCACAATGAGGTTTCTTGGCTTGGTTACTTTTTTTTATCAAATCAATGTTCCTCTTAAGCTTCGGTTGTGGTTTCAAGAGGTCGCTCATCGAAGAGATGGAGGGCAATGGTGTGGTCGACCTGACCATAAACTCCCACGACATGGAGCGAGCCGATGAAGGAGGCTGATGCTCGAAACTTTTGTATAGGATCCCTGTTTAAGTTTGCTTTTAACAAGCTATCAGCTAGCAGGGGAGGACGACGTCTTCTGCATCAGCCCCACGGACGACATGCCGCCTTTGGTCTTCAAGTTCACCCGGAACACCGGCAATGGCCTGAAGTTCACGAACACGGCTAGCTACTTCGACAACAAAAGCCTCGTTGGCAGCGAGAAGCTGCGCATGGTGTGGAGGGTCAGCTTTAATGCTGATGAACAGGAGACATGCCTGCACGTAAACCCTGAACCTAAACCCTAAACCCCTAAAACCTTAAGCCTAAGTTGCTAAAACCCAAATCTAGCGAAACCTTAGAGATTTGCCCGACAGGAGCTGTCACCGAAGAAGCCGCTCTACTTCCTGAAGGAGGACTGTGCTTTGAAGAAGCAACAGGTGGTGCGGCTGCTGTGAAGCTGTTTGCGCTTTCAAGAAGCAGTGGTGCAGCTGCTGTGAAGCTGTGGGCTGTGCTTTCAAGAAGCGGTGGTGCAGCTGTTGTCAGGCTGTGGAATGTGACTGTAAGACGTACTCGTGCTGCTGATGGCATGCGACCTAACTTATGATGTATGCTTAGCCCTGAGCCTGATCCTAGCTCCACCGCTGGTGACATTTTGCTATCGTCATCTTAGCACAGCACAAAGTGCTTCAAAGACCGGACCGGACCCTGGAGCAACTGTCGGTCCTCGAAAATCATCGGTCGGAAGCCGCAGCTGCCGTGTTTGCTGCTGCTGGTGTGCTGGGCAACTGGAGTGGGAGGGCTTATTCGCAAACCTCAAAGCCCCAGAAGCCCTTAATAAATCATAAAGCCCAGAACGAAGCAATTAGGGTAATGATTCGGGTACCACGAGGCCATAACTGAGCTCGCAATTCTCTAGAGACCGAACTGCAGTAAGAAAGTAAAGTATTGCAAAAATCGAGTCATAACCCTCACGCCCTGAAACCTCCAGCCGTTTCCTATCCCTCGAAAAGGAAGCCCTAAACCAACGAGCCGACCTACTTTCTACGTGGATATGATGTATGTATGTATGTATCTATGTATTATATATATATATATATATATGTAACAATTAATTTTATTCCCTGTGTCTCTCTCCATGTGTATATATATACACATATATATACATATACATATACATATACATATACATATACATATACATATACATATACATATACATGGGTATGCTGCTTTATGAAGATACATTACAGGGTTTAGGTTGTGGGGTGGTTCGGTTCAGACCCTAAACCTTATCCCTAAACCGCAGCTGTTTGAGCTTGCTTCGGGAGTCAGGCGATGCCCAGTTTTTCCGACATCTTGAGCATCATTATTTTTGGTGCATGTGTGTATAGCATCATGAGCATACTATGAGCATTGAGCATCATGGGCATCCCCAGCATATTGTTGACAGTCTACATGAGCGGCTTTTTCAAGCCAAGAACAGCAGGACCAGACGCAAACACCAGAGGACCAGATCCAACTAATGTGTCATCAGGGCTGTGAGCAACCACAGGCGCCATTGATCATGCATGAGATCAACCGGCATGCAAGGCCGAGAATCCACCGGGAACATGGCGACAACAACCTGCTCACTTCCACTGACGGTGGCTGTGCTCACATGGGAGTTCCAGCCGAGGGCGTCAAGAAGATGAAAGGGAACCCCGAGCCAAAGGTCTCCAGTGGCATCAGTCGGGCCAAACAATGTTAGGAGGTTCCCGTGGCGCTGAACGTGAATCCTAGGCACGTGGGACGCAAGGGGGATCAGGCTGGTTACCCGAAGGTCCTCTTCCTCAGGCAGAGCAACGATGCAAGTCCCGAAGCTACTAGTGGAGAGGAGGCGCTGGCCCGTGGTGGCAAATATGCCAAGATCACAGGGTCCTTCGTGCATGTCAAAGACCCGTAAAAGCTGTGACCATGTGCGGGGTGAGTCCCCATCCACAATGTAACAAGCTGGCTGTGTCAAAACCACACAACAACCCTTCTGAGAGCCGTGGCCACGGATGAAGCCGCCACAATTGAGTAGCAGGGAGTCTGAGGAGCGCAGGACAAGTTCCTCCTCTATCAGAGACCAGGGCACCTCACGCAGCTGTGGTGGTTGCAGGGCCTGAATATCGCACCCCAGCGTTGCACTCAACTGATCCATACTGAGGCCAGGTGGCACCTGGAGGGCAATCCCGGAAGGCTTGCGAGGGCACAAGACTCGAACCTGCTGAAAAGCCTGTGGCACCTGGCGCTCACTGAGCTGCTCCGGTGCGTGACGCTGGAGAGCCTCAAAGACCTCTGGCGCTTGGTCGCGCGAACACATCACCCAGGCATCTTTAACTGGTATCAGCAGGGCATTGCCTCCATGTATCCGCTGCTTGAGGCACCACTGCACAGCCTGTGCCATCTCCGGTGCATTCTGAAATTGCAGAACACGGCATGCCTGCGCCAACAATGCAGCAGCATGTGGGACCGCAATGGCATTGCCCAGTAGACGCATCTGAACTCGCATGTCGTTGGGGAGCCACAAGGGCAGCACTGCACCATGTACGGCTGCAGTTTCAAGGCCAGAGAAGAAACGGAGGCCATCTGGGGCTTGGAACAGGCAGCCAAGGAGCCCCTGAAACTCCAGCATACGCTTCGGGAGCTCGTGCTGAAACTGGTACTGTGCTACAAACACGCCTGCACAATCCTTGGGGCCTTTGATGCGAAAATTCTCCGGCGACGGTGGCGCAGTGCCGGCACGCCGTGGAGTGGGGACAAGCCAGGGGTCCATATAAGCCTTCATCACTGGCGGGCTGAGCAGGCATGATTCCCGCAGAGCCGGTGGCAGGACGAAAGGAATGCGGGCGAGGGCAAGGGACTGCATCTGCACATGAGCCCAACACCCTGGGTCCACAGCCTGCATGTTCACCGCTTCCGGTCTGCACAGGAGCATAAGAAACCGATTGCGCTGTCCCGGCAGAACATCACGCAAGTTTGCTTGCGCCTGCCAACACACACTATACCCGCACTGTTGCCATGCCTGAATGACCTGCGGGAAATGCACGTGCTGAGGGAAATGCTCGACCTGTTCCAGCAACACAATTGGTATAGCAAAAGCTGCTGCAAGGTCAGCAATCCTAAGCAGCAACTGTCCATCTGGGCTCTCAAGGCCAAAACCACTCCCTGCCCGAGACCAAGGCTGGCACGGTGCTGACACACAAAAGGCATTAACCGGAGCCCTTCCTAACACCCTAACCCACCAACCGTGCTGCACGTCAGCACTTAAGTGAAAGGTTGTCGAAGGGTCCTCAGGCAGCTGGTCCAGATCATGCGGGCCGCACACATTGGTCCGACCGTGGTTGTGGCATTGCTGCATTTCCCAGCAGCTCGGGTCATTGTCAATGGACCACCGCACATGTACTGGGATCCCTTGGCGATGCAAGATGTAGCTGGCTTGGGTCCAACCTGCGAAGCCTCCACTAAAGAACTCCGCAACTTGCAAAGACTCTCCAGACAAGACCGTAACCGCGGAAACAACAGCAGTGTCGGGCCCTGTGCAATCCAGTATGGCTTCATGCTGTGCCCTACAAAGTATGGCCTGCAATATCTTCAGGGGGCCGTGTTGTGCCCTTGCCATATTCCAGTCCGCAGCTCTGAGAAACAGAAGCACCTTTTGTGAAGATTCGCTCTCGACACTGGCATCACCACGAAGCTTCGCTCGCACTAAAACCCTGGAGTCCTGAAGAACTGGCTCATCATACGGCTCGGCAATCAGGTTCACAGTGCGGCCGGCTGGCAGCAAAGACAAATCTTGACAAATCTGACCCAACCTTCGCCACTCCAACAAATCCAGAAATGGAACAGAATCTGAAGACATCGTCGTCATGGCCCGATCGGTACCCCAAAATGGGGCTACGGCTTCGCCTCGTGTAGGCTCGGGCCCAGAAGCTCCTAAACCCTCAACCCTCAACCCTAAACCCTCAACCCTCAACCCTAAACCCTAAACCCTCAACCCTAAACCCTAAACCCTAAACCCTAAACCCTCAACCCTAAACCCTAAACCCTAAACCCTATAAACCCTAAACCCTAAACCCTAAACCCTAAACCGCAGCCCAGGGCGCACCGACCTTCGTCTGTCTTTGAACTTCGAAGGCGCCGTGGGGAAGTGCGAGGCAGAGGCGATCGCCTGACCCAACGTCCTCGGAAAGGAGCTATAGGGGTCTGATAAACGGGTATACATATATACACACATAATATGTATATGTATATATATATATATATATATATACACACACACAATGATATACATGTCCGTGCTACGAAGAACTGATTATGTAGAAGTTTCTTACTTACAACCGGATGGGGTTTCGGGTTCAGTTGGCGAAACTAGTAGAACTTGAAGCATCGACAGGCTTCTCTAAGTGCAGAACCATTGTTGCAATGTGTTGGTGCGTGTTCATGCAAGCAACCATCAAGGATAAAGGCCGTGTTTGTCTCGTGTGCACTGTTATGACGGTTCTGCCTCGGGGCTTGAACCTGCTCCATCATGCACGTTGCTAGGGTGCGAACACGCAGGCTCTGTGTATATGGGTGGTTGTCGAAATTAGGGTCCTTTTTTGGGTCCCTATAATTTTGTACGGCACCTTCTATTTAGAGTACCCAAAAAGGGACCCCAATTTTGACAACCACCCATATGACACAATCCATCATTCCGGCGTCATGCGAGCGACCCTGAAGTCGGCACTGTCTTGGCAAAACATCTCGCACCACGGGCAGTTGTACAAAAGAGTTCGTCATATTAGCTTCGGACACCTTGCGACCGCTGTGCTTGTGCGGCTTGTGAAAGCAGTGTGTAATGCACTCGAATCCGGCTTTCTGCATCGGCATCCTCAACTTACGGTCTAGGATTTGAGGTTTGCACTCTGAGGAGTACGGCTCTGAAGCTTGACAGTTTGGGGCACACTTCCCTGAAAACATGTAAACCCTGAACTTTCAAAACCCTAAACTCGTGGTCCAAGGAGTCATGTGTTCCTCTGGTGGTCCCCTGTGTCTGAGCCCAGGCGCTGTTGTAGTGCGACCTCTACGTAGTTCATGGATCGTCGCAATGCTCCTGTACGTTCGGTGCTTGAAGTTGAGTGTTCTTCGAGACTTACGGTTTAGGGTTTAGGTTTTAGGGTATAGGCTTTAGGGCTTAGGGCTTTCAGTTCCCGTCAACTACGGTATATATCAATGGCTTTGAGCTTTTTGCAGCTTCGGCTGCCCGGGCTTGTCGGGATTGGGATTTCGGCTTTCCAGGGATGGAATCTATGTAGAGCCCACAACCCCTTCGGCAATACTGATCCGGCCCTTAAAGTTAAAGAAAGAACGTGGGGCGAAGCCCTCTGAGTTTCGCCCTGGTATTAGGGGGGACTTCCAGATTCCATTGAAGAAAATGTCAAAATACTCCCTTCTTCAATAATCGGGCCCATTAAAGTTCTAAGTTTCCAAAATTGGCAGAATATATATCAAATATGTAAAGCCAACAAGCTGAAAGCTCTCCCATCGGCTACCTAAGTATACTAAGTATACTATCTTAAAATCAAAATATAGTATTCTAGAGGCCTTAATAATTAGAATAGGGTCTTGGGCCCTACTACTTAGGAGTAGTTAAGTCTTCCATCGCCGCCCCTCGCATCCTGAAACTCCGGCTTTTGACATTTCAAGAAAAGGCCCCCTCGATAACAATTTCATGATAATTTCATAAACCAATATGTCGGGTTCTTGAGGGGTCGGGGCGCAGTATTCCAGGATCCTTGTCATCCTACAACCTACACCTTAAACCCGAACAGCGTGTGTGTTAACGCCCCTGATTTTACCAAACTCCTGGGCCGGCTGAAGCCCGGCAAACCATGAAGCCCCGATGATCAGATCCTGGTCCCACTTATGAGGTCAGAGGACTTGGGAAGCAGGCATATGTAGGTCAACTGCATATTATATACCTGCTTGCAATCGCATTTCAGACACGTTTTGCCCTAGTCACTCAGTGCGGCGCTCGATGCTTGAAGTGCGTGGTCTCAAACCCTGAGTAGCTAGTAATTAGTACCATCCGCAGGGTGTCTGCTCAGCAATAAACTCTAACTCTAACATCACCCGAAACCCTGCCCCTGTAAAGACAATCGAGAATCGAGAACCTCCAAACCCGCAGCCCTAAAGTCTTGTCATCACGGACCCCATAACAACCACATGAACAAAGGACAGCCTTCGGTGGCTACCAAGAGGTTCTGCTCCAAGTTTTCCTCCAAAGCAGCTCCGGTGCGTTACAAGCTTTACAAGGGTTCGTAAGTTGGGTACTGCCCCCACCCGGTGACAGTCTATGTTAGGGGCCATATGAAAGGCTACATATATGCATATACAGGTATGTATGTGTGTATATACTTATATATGTCTGCACAAAAAATATGATCCAAGTGTTAAGCAGTGGGGTCAGTATCCCATCTGTCAGGGTGTGATCAGCGTTCTCTTAGGGACGTTTTTCCTGTGATTCAGGTATCGAATGCAGGGCTTAATATAGGGGCCTTACCCAGCACGATGCTGTTTTCTGTTTCTGCCAGTAAACTACCGAAGCCCTGCACGATAGGCCCTACAAACCCCGTTGACGTAGGCTGGCATACTGCTGGTAAGGACCAAGTGGCTGAGCACCCCAGCCCACAAAAGCTCAAATAAGCTTCTACTCATGATAAGGGTTGTAGACTCCAGAAAACGAACCCTCTACTCATGGTGTGGATTTTCCATGCCCCCCAAAGTTGAAACTTCCACGTGTATACTCAAAAAAGATGAAGGCACGACGTGAGGAAAGCTGGCTCCCGAGGGAAAGGCGCGAGACTAGCTTCGAGAATTCGCAAAACAGAGGTCACCCACCCACCCTAGAGGAGCCCTTAAAGGATCCCTTAATGGAGTTTATTAAAGGATCCCTTAATGGAGCCCTTAAAGGAGCCCAGAAGGGAGCCCGTAAGAAATCCCCAAGAAGCCGAGGCGCTAGGGCCGACTTCAAGGCCGTGTCGCTCTGGTGGCTGTCGGCCGGAGAATGGCCGTGGAGGCCTGCTATAAGTTGACTCTATAAAGGGTTTAGGGGTTAGGGTTTAGAGTTTCCGAAGGCAAGGGGTACCTGATTTTGGGGTCCTTGAAATAAGCATGCTACTATTTAGTGTACTAGATTAGGGTCCTCTGTTTTCGGAAACCCACCAACCCGACTCTGACACACCCCAAGCGCCTTAAGTACCTCGATGGGCAAAACCTTGCCCAAACCAAAACAGGTTTTCCTACTATAGCAACCCTATACTCCACTATATCATAAGTACGTAGGACCCTTCGAGTCAGTGGAGGCGGCGTGAAAATCAATCGCCTCTATAGGGATTCATGAGATGGCTTTGTAAAGCTTCAAAAGGCTTTTAAGCGATGAGGCTTTGCATAGGGTCTTACCGGGTTCTGCAGGGGTTCCTGTGAGGCGTCCTTTGAAGGTTGTATAAGGTTTTGCAGTTCTGCGCTTGCGGGTCTGGAGTCGGGATTCAGGTTCAGGGCGTTGCAGGTCTGTTTGATCATAGCTTGAAAACATCCAAGGGTAAAAGGAAGGACCCTTAATAAGGACCCCTAGGTATATACCCTTAATATAGCTATTATATACCCCTTATATAGCCCATTATAGGGTAGGGGTCCCCATTAAGGGTCCCTCCTTTTCCCTTTGAAAACAACAGCGAGCTGCTGCTTCTAGACTTGAAGGCCTGCGGTTGAAGGTGTGATGATGATGCTGTGCAGCCTCATAACAAGATTGCGCTAAACGTTCAGAAAGACGATACTTCGGCAACCCCGAGAAAACAGAGCCCTGAGTCCTAACCCCTAAGCTCTAAAGCCTATATACCAAATGAGCCTGATTCCCTCAGCCCCTAGCCCTAACCCGAAACTCCTAAGCCCAGAGCCCTTACTACCCCCCCCCTTCCCTAAGCCCTATCTCACATGACACTGATGCCCTCAACCCCTACGGTTGATGATATAAATCCTGCATGACCTTAAGGACCCTAAACTATGGGAATTATGGTATATTCCCTATTATGGGTCATGCAGGATTTATATCATCAACCCCTAGCTCCCCCCCCCCCCGGAGGCCTCCGTCGGTGCTGTCCTTCGAAGGCACGGGTCCCAAACTCAGCGGCTGAGGCGGCTTCCGGCTCATCTTTCGCAGATCCGCCTTTGAAGGATTGGGCTTGCCAGTGGCTCTTGTGGGAGGGTTTATACGTGGGTGTATATGAGGGCTTACGATATGTAATCCATGGGCTTCCTTATATAAAGTTTGACTCTACAGAGCCTTACTTTTGGGCAGTTTGGGGTCTGTCCGTAGTTGTTGGGAGTTTGAGGCCTTTGCGCGCTGGTGCCTACTGGAAGCTCTAGGATGTTATGGGTTTTGGGGGGTCAAGAAAGGCCTCTTCTTGGAGGGTCATTTGTAGTTATAAGTGGCGTTATAAGTAGGGCAACCAGAAGTATAACCCATGCTGGGGGGACTTAAAAGCCGCTGATATAACTACCCATGACCCATGAACCGTTTAGCCAGCACTAGGGGAACTCTGGGGTTCTGGGCTTAGAGACCCTGAACTCTGAACGCTGACCCTAAAATCCGAACAGAGCCCCATAAACACTAAACCCTGAACCCGAAACCCTCTCCCGAACCCTGTATATAAATCCTAAACCCCTAGAGCCCTGAATATCCTCTATCCCAGAATTTTACGGGTTTTAGCGTCTCCCAGACCCAACCCTTAATCCGTAAAGCCCTGGCGCTGCATTGTAGGGCTTAAGGTTCTGGGTTTGAGCACCTCTGAGGCCGGCGGGCTTCAGCGTATAGGTTTAGGATTTAGGGTTTGGGGTTTGAGGTTTTGGGTTTAGGGCCGTTTAGAGCTTGCGAGTTTTGGTTGGGTTGTGAGGTTTTCTGCAAGAGAAGGTTCCTATGACTTAGGATGGCCCCTTCGCCCCCCTATTGCAGCTTGAGGTGGTCCATCTTGCTATGTCAAGATTCTAGCCCCAAACCCCCAAATTCCAAAGCCCAAATGCCTGACGTTTACGACCCGAAGTCCCAATAACCTACAGTCCCAGACTCCAAGCAAGCCAGCATAGAAACCTTCAAAACATCCTGTGCAGCTGCTATAAAGACCCTGCTCGAACCCCTACACAAACCTTATATCGAGATCTTACAAACCCTAAACCCAAAAGCCCCAACAACCCTGAACCCCGAAACCCTTAAAACCCTAAACCCCAAAAGCCCCCAACAACCCTAAACTACTAACTTAAACCCTGAAGGCCCTAAACCCAAAAGCCCCAAAAACCCTAACGCCCTAAACCCCCCAAACCCCAAACCCCTGTAGATCCCTTCATGGAACCCTTATAGGTACCCCTTTAAAGGAACTCTAAACCCCCAAAGCCCCTCAAAACACTCTACCCCTATACTGTACAGAGTCCTTATAATCGCCTTCTTAATGCCACTATATGATCTTGACCCCTTTAAAGGAACGTTATTTCAGAGTTTAGGGCTTAAGCCCTAAACCCAAACCAGCTCCCACCAGCCTGGAGAGAAGCCTGCGGCTGCTCTGGCCCCTGCGGCAGAACGCCATACCCTAAGGGTCCATGTAGTCTTAGCGTTTAGGGGTTCAGGGTTTAGGGGTTTAGGGTTTAGGGTTTAGGGTCTAGGGGTTTAGGGGTGTAGGGTTTAAGGTTTAGAGTCATATAGTATATACATTGGCCTTCATGCAGTCCCAATATACGTACTTTGGGCCCCTATGGGTACATGGACCCTTAGGGGTAGAGATCATTTGGGCTTTCTGCTTCTTTAATGGTTCCGTTGCGGCTTCTACTTAAAGGATCATGGGACTTGGTAACTAGGGTTATGGTTCGGGTAACTATACTTATACCCCCAATTAAGGTACTTTAAACCTTATTGGCTACGTGCCATGATCCTCCAAGTATAGGCCCTAAACCCTGAACGTAGGGTTCTATGAGTGGTTGAGGAGTTTCAAGCGCTGCGGGGTTCGCAACTGCTCTCTCTCTAGCCTTCCGGAAGAGTTGATTGTGTCCGTGAGGTTTACGATTTTGGGTAAAGAAGCATAGCGAATGGCAATGTAAAGGGTTTATGCAGATGCTGAGCCATCTTACAGCGTGTATTGATTTTATTGAAGGGTTGGATAGGGGTTTCTGTGAAACTCGATGATGGCTAAACTACTGAAGCGTTGATACAGGTGTATGGGCTTCATAGGGCGGCAGAGGATCTCTTTGACGGGGACTGGGCACAGTTATTTGATGTGTATCATGGTCTATGAGGGGTTGGCAGACCGTGCAGGGCTTTCTTTGTACAGTTCAAGTGCTGATAGCGGCTTAAATGGAATATGGAGCTTGAGGGTACTCGTACTTCACAACCAAAACACCCAAGGTCGATGTCCAGGCTTGCTTTGGGGGTTTAGGGTAAAGTTTAGGGTTTGCGGCGTCACATTGGTAACCTCCACGACAACAGCGATAAAGAGGCCATGAGGAACGGGTGCCGTCTTCCCAAAGCCTCAAGCGTAAGCGTACAAAGCCTAAAGCCTCACCGTCACCCCCGTGGGCCTGAAAACCAAGCCCTTGCGTGGAGGTTCATGGGTAGTATAAGTGGGGTTATAAGTCCCCGAATATGGGTTACAATTATGGTTACCTTATTTATAACCCCACTTATAGCTACCCATGAACCTCCAAGTACCGTCTACCTTCTAAACCGTATTTCAAGGATGAGGCGGCTTAGTAAGTTGTGTCGTAGGGTAACTGTAGTTGTATCATGTTATGGTTGGCATGCTACCTCAAATTGCAGCCATGCCTGCAAACCGCGGCCAAAACCCTAAAGCATTCAACCGTCCACTCTACCCCAAGCCGTCCTCTGCTATCTCGGGAAGATGCCGGGCAGAATCATGCCGCCTCGCTGAAGCATCAGGGCATAGTCAGTAAAAGGTACTCGGCGACTCTGCCAACGACCCGATACCCATGAATGAAGCAATGTACCTGAAAGGATTTAAGTTTTTTCTGAAAATTTGAAAGGTAAGGGGCGGCAGCGGGCGGCTCTCGAGGTACTCACTACGCTAATGATAAGGTACTTTAAACACTGAACACCCGAATCCTGCTTATTCACTCTGCAACTCCCCGATCCTATAAATCCATATCGCGAGGGCCGAGAAGGGATAGATTCTCGTACCGGTCATAAGTCTTGATCCTATACTCAGCAAAAATCAACAAGCAAATGTGTCGCAAACCAGCAGAAGCCCGGAAACATGAAGCGGCAGCGGCACCACCCTTGGGCTCGCTATGGTGCCGTCAAGTTTGCCCTGTCTCTGCGAGGTTGCTGGCTCGTGGAATACAACTCGGAACATGAGGCTATCGCTGCGAAGACATTTCCGGCTCACAAGACCGTTATGGATTTGCTCCTATGGGTGTAAGGTATAAACGAGACAGGGAAGTGCTTACACGGATGTAACACAAGCCACAGAGCTGTGGCGATCGTAAGTTACCTGGCTCACGTGTATCCCAAAGTAACATCGGGCTTGCACATCCGAAATCCTATGAACAATACTTGGTAAGGTTAAAGGCAAAGTCCATAGCCCCAGGCAAGGTATTGCAACACCCCACATACTAAGGGCTCTGATGCTGCCGTCTGATCAAACCCCCGGTTCGTAATCCCTGCACGCGTTCTTAAACACACCGCAAAAGCAACATTAAAACACAATAAAACGATAAACTTGCAGTTGGACTGACTATTGCACATAAACCACTAGTTCTGAACCCTCAAATATACCTACAAGTAACCCTACACCCCCCTGCATGTCAGCCCGGAAGCTCGAGCGGTTCCAGGGGCTCTGTCGCTTGAGACATCATCCTTCAGCGCTCCGAGTTTAGCTGGGGTAGCTCCCGGCCCCAGACCAGGAAACCCCTGAACCCCCAAACCCCTAAACCCTAAACTCCTAAACCCCATACCCCCAAACCCCTGAACCCTAAACCCTGTAGGCTTCATGGTTTATGGCTGTGTGTGCTCCAGGCACCTTTCGATGTGCACTCCCTGGTCGGTCGGGCTTATGCGCTATATAGTATCGAAGATTGAGTGGTTAGTAACATGGAGTCTAGGGTATCGGGTTTAGGGTAAGGAAGATTGAGTAGTTGGTAGTCGTTGCCCGAAATCAGTCCCAAACAACGATCTGAAACTGAAAAAGAATGCGAGAAAACCTCATGCTGATTGATTATCTATTCAGCCTAGGAGACTCTGTACGTTTTAAAGCCAAGCTCCACACCACAAAACAGCTTGAACTAAGCATTGTCCAGTCCTGTGTTGTGCCCGCAAGCTGTCGGGAGCCGACACACCGCGAGTACATAACGGTTGAGCGTTCAGGACTTTGGGAGTTTTTGTGTCCCGGCTGTAATAGTAACCCCCAATAAACCGGATTCCCGCATCGCATCGCAAGATGGTGGAGTCTCAGGATGGATTCTTGCAGCTACTCCTGCCGAACATTCTGGACAGGTGCAAAACCGCGTGAGCTGTTAACCCAGAACCCCTTAACTGAACTCTTACCGTAATCTTTAACCCGGACCTCGAACTCCAGCATCACCTCAAGCCTAAACCCCCAAAACCGTAGCCCAGCGGCGACATCTTGCGATCCCGCGGCTCCGGATCCTTAGCTGTGGCTTAAACTTCCGGCTGGCGTCTTCATTTCAGGATTTCGCGTTTGGGTTTGAGAAACCCAAGCAGGGGTCCTCTCGTACCTACATGGGGAATACGACCCAAACTACGACAGCAATTCCTACTTTAGAGGTGCTGAGGACCCTTTGGGAATAAATCGCTTGGGGTTCGATGGTGTCATGTATTGAAAACAAGTTGTTGCCGGATGTTAATCCGCGTCAACACGAGCAGGAGTTCGTCGATTCCATTACCAGCGGCCTTACGCTTTACGATGTTGAGAAAACTACATGGGTAGACAAACAGACAGACAAACAGGTAGATGGATATCAGACAGGTAGATAGCTACCTAGCAAGGCAGGTAGCCAGACAAAATGTTCAAGTGTATCCATGGGCAAGTTAATGCACATCTCTGTCTTTATGTGTGTGTGTATGTATGTATGTATGTATGTATGTATGTATGTACATACGTACATACGTACGGTACGTATGTACCGACATATGTTTGCATGTCTGTATATATGTGTACGTATGTATGCATGCATGCCTGATTATATGTCATGCAAAGATCTGCCTGCTTAAGAATATGTCTGGATGTTCCACCACCAAGGTCTCAAAGCCTCGCCTGCTTTAGGGAACGAACCGCGCCAACCCGCAAAATGGCATCTTGCCAGCAAGCCGCTCCAAGCCTTCCAACTCACTAAGAAACCCGGATCCACCCCCCCCCCGCCCACTTGTAAACCCATGAGCAAATCAACCAGCAACTCGAAACCCCAAATTCTAATTCTAAGCACCATAAAACTGCTCGATGCCCTTCACTAAACCTTGACTCAAAGCAACAGAGGATGCGGAATATGCGTATACTGAGTGGTCCTCAAAAAAAGTGGCCCTGGTAAACCCTGCAAATGTCTCTACAGACCCACTCACACAAAACCCTAAACCCTATACCCAAAACCCCGAACCATAAAAACCCGGAACCCTCAACAATCAAGCACAAAGCCCTCGGGGCTGACAAAGCGGCGGGCTGCTCCTCTGCGACCAGCTCCGAGGAGACCTAACAAGAAAGGGGCCTTAATAATCAGAATAGGGTTTTGGGGTGCATTATACTATAGTCATAATAAGGACCCCCCCCCAAAAAAAGTTGTATATGTACTTATTGAGGCCTCTATACTAGTTCATGGTTGGGGTAGTACCGTAGGACCTATGTAAGGCCAAAGTAGATACTATTTGGGTACATGGACCTCAGGGGTATTGAACATTAGACATCTATTGAGTACATATAAACATGTAAAGTGCTACCCACACCACAAATCCTAGACCCCATAAAGAACGTGCAAGATGCTACTTCTGAGCCAATAGAACCAGAATAAAGATCAAATTATTCTTAATCACCTAAGGCTTTAGTATAACTGAAAAAGCCCAATTCCTAAGAGCAGTAAACCTACTTGTCCGGTATCGTGGAAACTACAGTTAACCCTTTTGGTTATACAGGGGTGACTAGAGAGTATACTACCCAAAAAAGGATAAATGCTACCTACTCTACTACTAGGTATATAAACATTACCCAAACTATGACGAAGATACCGGTTCGGCGTTATCGTCCAGCTGCGCTTGCCGGCCCTGACGTCGGCTTCGGCTGTGGGCAAAAGGGCTTTGGGGCTTTAAGGTCTTAAGGTCTTAGGGCTCCAGGGTTCTAGGGTTTTAGGGCTATAAGAGTTTAGGGTTTACGGCTTTTTGAGAAGTGGAAGGGTTTTGGGGGTGGGGGTTTAGAAGTTTAAGGGTTTAGGGCTCATGGTCTAGGATTTTGGCATTAGGGTTTTAGTTTTGAGAGAACGAAACTTACTGTACCCCTGTTCTGGCTTTTGGGACCTAATTCCATACTAGTAATGTATATGGACCCTCTTGGGTAGTTAATCAAGGGTCTACATTAACGGCAGCCCTGCCCTATGCCGCAAACCCTGAACGAACTACGCTCCAACAATCAACAACACCGTAATTGCTCGCAGACGCCGCTTCGAAAACAGCAGATACACAAGCCACTCCCACGAAACTCAAAGCTATAAATCAGACCCCCATCCTTGTCCCGATAATACACGCACCGCATACGAACCCTGCAAGCACCAAGTTAGAGAACAACCGTCTTACCTTGCATAATATTGACGTTTCCACCCATCTGCTACCACCCAACGGGTCCTGGTTGATGGTTTCGATCGCCTGATAAAGCTCTTCCTTGGGTTGAGGAATTTGCCAAGCTTGTCTTAAGTCTTCGCTGAAATCAATGTACTGTTGCAGATGTTCAACTCGCAACACCGACGCCAATCCCCTGGTGCCACAAACAATTAATCCGGGTGGTTAGGGTCTGGGAATCCGGGCTTCGGGTTAAGGGTCCCAGGTTGTGAATAGACTGCCTGGTGCTCTTTTTGTGCAGCTTGTGTTCCTGGGAACCTTTTCGTTGTTCGAAACGTTTGTCCCTTGCCAGTGTTGAGGAGATCATGAACCCTTGGACTGTCAAATCTTTGCAAGGTAACTAGAGATCGATTTTGGGGGATACTATAGTAGGATAATATGAGAACTGTGAGGGTGTGCCAGTAAGATTTCTTGCGATGCCTACCTTGCACCAAAACAGAGGAGCGGAGCAGAACATCCACCGCCACCAAGCCACCATTCTGACGGAGAGGGCATTGTAGTGGAATTGCGACTGCCGGTAAATCTCTTCCTTCAAAAATCCAGATTTAAGGAGTTTATGGTGTTCTGGGACTAGGGTTTCAGGGTACATGGGGTTTCTAGAGAATAAAGACAATGCGACCCCAACCAGCAGTGTAAGACCGGCGACGGCAGCGGCAAGAACAGCAATGGCAACAACTAACAGAAAGCGTGACAGGATAGCAACAAAAGAAGTAGGACAGCCACCCCCAGAAACGCCAAATATTAACAACTGCCGCATGAAGCGCATGAGTTGTATGAAGTGGTCTTGAAGTCTTGAGGTATTCCCTAAATCCGAAGCTCCTCAACAGTAGCAACACCCTTGGAGTCTTATTGTATTCTATGAGCCGTAGCACCCAAAGCCATCAGTGAAATCCAAAAGTTCAGCCCTGAACCCATCAACTGGAAGACACCAAAACTCTGATGCGACCCTGAGCCGAAGCAATGGCATTTCCAAAGTTTCAGGGTCCTTGTAGGGTTCATTATAGTAGAAGCCAGAAAGTTGGAACATGGCTTTAGGAGGATTAGTGCTAGGATCCCTTATACTTTCCCAAAAGACCATGAGGACAAAGATGTTCCAACTTTCTGGCTTCTACTATATGTTCTACTCGAAGGTTGGGGTAGGATTCCAGGGACCCTTTCAATGGTTTGTCACGGTTCTAAATAGAAGGTTGGGGTATGGTTGTCACGGCGATTTTGAGAAAGTTGGTGCCCTTCAACTGGTGCTCCTGCTGCTGCATGGTCCGCAGCATGTTGTACCTCAGCTAGATGTGGGTGTCCATGAACAACATCCTTTGTCAGTCCCTAAACGTTTTTCGGACCCAAGATTGAGGGGAGAGAGGCCGAGTGCAAGATCACCGACGAAACAATAAACACCCCGGTATCACTCCTACATAAATCTTATAAACTCTACACCCTAGCCTGTATACCCCGAACCCTAAACTCGGCAGTCCCCAATCGAAGGCACTTGATGAATCTCGGCGCGGTCTTCGAGTCGTGAACCCAGCGGCTGAGCGGGGCGATGAACTCTGCGGCCTTGTGGTAAAAGAACTAACTAAACTAAACTAACTAGAATGAGTTCAGTTTAGCTTAGTTTAGTTCAGTTTGATTTTGCGTCTCATTCTTCATGTTAATATTCTTGCAACAACTAGTGCCGAAGATATTGGTAGTATTCGTAGTATTGGTAGTCTTACTTACTATAGTACTCTTTAAGCCAAGTTACTTACGACTATTGCTACTTGGACATCACTACACTTAGTGATGGGAGAGGAGCAAGGATTTGTTGGCTGTTGATGGAATTCTACCACAGATATGCGCAGTACAGTTCTTCACCTAACATCCACACCTCCAAGAAGTCTTCAATCACAGTCTCGTGCAGTACCCGTGCCATAGCACACCTTGCCTGTTCTGCTACGTTGCCCCTGCAACCATAGCTTGAGTTTCAGCGCCTGCATTGTACGTAACCACGCGTACCACCCTTAACTTACGCACCCTAATGGCCCTAATCCCTGAAGCCACTATAGTCACTATAAACGTTAATTTTCTTTGCAAGCCCAAAAGACAACCCGCTTGCGTGGTGGGATGAAGCAACAGCTAAGATTCCCGACCAAAGCTAAGACTCTAGCTTTTGCTTTATGGTTTGGACATGAGAACCGCGTTGTGACACCACACTTCTTGCGGCACAAACAAGAAAACACTAGAGTACATCCTGAAGACCCTCTGAAGGTAAACCAACAAAGTCAGGAGATCCCACAACAGACTGGGACTGGGTGTTGATTTCGAAGTCTAGGGTGTTAAACTTCCGCCCCCAATGGCCGAAACTGCCCAGACCATGCAATGTACTACAGCTCGCACTTCGAACTAATGCTGCGCGCGATGACTCACCTATCTCCAGCTTATCTCGAGCTCTATCCCAATGTAATCTAGCAATCCCCTTCCATCTATCGCCTAGAAAGCCACATAAAACTAACAACAACAATAAACAATCCTGAGAATCCTAACAAAAACCTGTGAGACTTCGATCTTCCCGAGCCCGAAGCCTCAATGGCGCCAGATCCGTCCACGTCGATCATCTCAAAGAGCTGCTGCAAATCGACCTACGACTGCCACTGCCACGGCCACTGCAACTAGTACTAGTGATACTAGTTTACTAGTGATACAACGACTGCTACTACCGGTGGGTGGTGTGTGGGCTGGGGCGGGTGGGGTGGGTGGGTTGGGGGTGATGCTGGGGTGGCGGCGTTGTTGGGTCCCTCCTCCTGGGGATGTCTGCGACCGAGGTAGAGCGCTGCCAGGGCACGCATATGATACTATCATACATAAGGACCACAGGAAGAACATCTATTTGCGAATTCCGACTCCTATGTTAGCATGACTTCCACAAGCTCTTTGATATAATGAGTTGGTCGTCTCTCGGCAGCACGAAGGATTTCTCGTTGCCTCATCGATGTCCATGACCTCAGAATCAGACAGCCATCGGGCCTGGGGCTTTAAGCTTGAGGCTTGTAGGGCATATAGGGTTTTAGCGTTGAGTGCATTAGGGCTTTTGGACACACCCAAACATTCTACAGCTTTGGAGCTGAACTCTACGGCCTAAACCCTGTTTGGCAACGACGGCCACATGGCTGTGCTTGTGACATGTCAGGGGCTCTGGAGGGAGTGTCCTTGACGACAGGGACCTCGCCCTAAGCTCGCTAGCCCAGAGCTGGAGATGCACTAGTAATGGCGTCATGACTTGGCATGCCTTAGTGAAGGGTCATATCTCAGCCGTTGAGGATTGGCTGTCTTAGAGTACTATCAAACCCAAGAAACGAGGAATAGTACAATAGCAGCATGAGCAAGATCACAAGGCCTCCACGCAAAGGATCAGCTGCTGTAGACCCGTAGACACGTGTCGAAAATAGAAAGCCATTCGGAAAAGACTGCAAACCCCTAGCCCTGAAATCTAGATCACAAGTGTTATCAGCCAGTACAAACATTGGCGAGGCTTGACCAAGCTCTGAACATCCAACTCGGCATTCAACTAAATCCTACCGGCACTTGTTACAACCCGGTTGACAACGGGACCCCTGCATGAACCCTTAAAACTGAAAGCATCTTGTAAATTCAAAACCACAAAGCCCAAACGCTGCCAACACCTGCACCTTATCCTTAGAGCCCGAATTACTCGCCGAGAAACCTCTGAAACAGACCTATAAGCCGATATAAGAACCTCTAAGAGACCTTATAAACTCCGATGATGACACCCTCTAAACTTGTGTAAAACCCGTTATCACGCCCCTATATCAAACCATTATACACACCTATAAGACCCAATAACAATCCTCAAAACCCCTTGCCAACCAACCCTAACCCTGAAACCTCACTACTGCACACCCTCAACTCTCCAAACCTTGCACCCTGAAATCCCTAAACCTTAAACTCCCTGAACTCTCTAAACCATAAACCCTAAACTCCCTCAAACCTTAAACTCCCTCAACTCTCTAAACTCTAGACCTTAAACCCTAAACGCCCTCAACCTTAAACTCCCTAAACTCTCTAAACCCTTAACCCTACTTGGAGGTCATGGGCCTTAGTAAGTAAAGTTCTAACTAGCTTAATTGGGGTTGTAAGTATAGTTACCCTAATTATAACCCTAGTTACTAGGTCCCATGATCCTTTAAGTAGTCCCTATACATCCCCTCTTATAATAGAACCCCTATAGATCCCTTTAAAGGAGCCCTTTAAGGAACCCTAGTAATTACTAAGTCCCATGATCCCTTAAGTAAACCCCCTAAACCTTAAACTCCCTAAACTCCCTAAACCTTAAACTCCCTAAACTCCCTAAACCTTAAACTCCCCAAAACTCTCAGAGCCCTAAACCCTAAACTCCCCAAAACTCTCAGAGCCCTGGACCTTAAAGGCCCAAGTGGCCCTCAGTCGACTTTGGAACTCTTGGTCTTTCCTGGCGCCCTCTACGAGCTCTTCAAGCGTGAGCTCACCACTGCCTGATTTGGGTCGATCCCTATTTTTTAAGTTGAACTGCACCCTTTCTCCGAAAAAAGCGCTGGCATTTTGCCCTTGTCGATCCCTATTTTAGGGCTTAGGGCTTTCTTTTTTTAAATGCAGGGGCGCTTCTTTATGATGGTGGGTTTAGGTTGCAGGGTTTCACGTTTGAAAAGGATACGGGGTTATGGGTTTGTACTGCCTGATTCAAGCCTGGGGATTTTAGATTCGATGTGTAGGATGTACGGTTCAGGGCTCTTGCTGCCTAATTTGGGGCTTGGCTTGCAAGGTTTCGAGAGGTGAGAGGCTGTCAAAGGGTTAAGGAAATTTGCAGAAAACGTGCTATAGGGGCTTGGGTTTTAGATTTGGGTCTGCTGCATTGTTGTGTGGTGCTAGGTCTAGCGTTTAACATGTATCTTCTAGGGTTTAGGGTGCGAGGGATTGAACTATAGGGTTTGGGATTTACTGTCTTTTGGTTTGGGATGTTGCGCTGCAAGGCTTACTGCATCGAAGGGCTCCAAAAGATGGATGATCCCCGACTGAGAGCCCAGATCTCACTGGCCCAAAAATCAGGGGAATAAAAGTTCAAGCTTTCAGACTCGACTACCGTGTAAGAACCCCCAAAAGTTAAAAAAGCTGAGTTTACAGCCAACAAGATATATATATATATAGGGGATCCTGCATCCTACCCATAAATCCCTGGGGTTCCTTCAAAGGGATCTATAAGGGGTACTTTTAAGGGGCTCCTTTAAGGGATCTATAGGGTTTTAGGGTTTAGGGTTTAGGGTTGATGATATAAATCCTGCATGACCTTAAGGGCCCTAAACTATGGGAATCCGCCGAGGCCAGAGGCCCAGGCGTCTTGGGTCTTACCTCAGGTACCCTCCACCTAATCCCCTGCGGTCCGAATGTTTGGGGGCACCCGTTTTTTGCGTTCGTTTGCCACCCCCTTGCCCGGCTTCCCCTCATTTTACCTGATTTGTTGGCCTACCCGCCCTCTCCCAGGCCTCCTCCCCCCCCTTCCTTCCTCTTTTTTCCCCCACCACACCGCCCTCCGACTTCTTCTGCCCACCCCCGTCTCCTTTTCCTCGTCCCCGCTTTGGCTTTCCCACCAAGCTCTGAATCGAGCATTTCACGGGTGCATTGTCTTCTTTTGGTTCTCTGACCAGACCGTTTACAAGACCCTCGCCCTGCCACTGGAGAGCCGAGGCGGGCGGCGTAGCGTTAAAATTATGGTATATTGCTTATTATGGGTAATGCCCCCTCCCACTACCCCCCTAAGGGTCCTTGTGATTCGTTGCGGATCGTAATGTAAAGGTTCAAGCTTTAGGGTTTTGCATACGTGGTTTAGGGTTTCGGGTTTAGCAGGTTTGGGATTTTGGGATCTTGAAATGAAAGCCGCCCCCCTGAACGAGCAGGAGGGTTTATTGATCCGGGGCCCAGATTCAGGGCTCGAGATTAGGCCCATCTACCCTCTCATATACCCCAAACAAATACCCACAACTAATCCTCCCTAACTCCTTTCTGCAAATTCTCCCTAAACCCTCCTTCGCAGGTCCTACGGGCCATAAGGACTCTATGAAAGGGCCCTTTAAGGGGGTCCTGGGAGATTGGGAAACCCGCGTCTGAAGCTCGGGCTCCCTGGGCAGAGCGGCGGAACGGTTTTTTTTCCCTAGGTCTGGTCCGCCCCGGCTTGCTTTCCTAAGTCTGGTCCACTGGTTGTGGTTGCAAACAGCGGCAACTGCAGTCTTTGCTTCTATTTTGCATCAAGCTATTGGGGAACTAGCATTTGACGGCTCTGGTTTTGCTTTTGTTTTGCATGAAGCTATTGGGGAACTACGACTTGCGGAGTCTGATTTTGCTTGTGTTTAGCATCAAGCTGTTGGGGAACCACAAGTTGCAGGGTTCGGTTTTCTTTGTGTCTTGCATGAAGCTATTGGGGAGTTCGCATTCGCAGGGATCGATGTTGCTTGTGTTTTGCATCAAGCTATTGGGGAACTACAATTCGCAGGGTCTTCTTCTGCTTGTGTTCTGCTTCAAGCTATTAGGGATCTACAATTCGCAGGGTCTTCTTCTGCTTGTGTTTTGCATGAAGCTATTGGGGAACTACAATTTGCGGTGTGTTCTTCTGCTTGTGTTTTGCATCAAGCTAATGGGGAACTACAATTTGCGGGGTCGGCTTTGTTTGTGTTTTGCATCAATCTATTGGGGAACTACCGTTTGTAGAGTCTTTTATTGTTTGTGTTTTCCATCAAGCTAATGGGGAACTAGCATTCGCAGGGTCTGGTTTTGCTTGTGTCTTGCATGAAGCTATTGGAGCACTACAATTTGCAGGGTCGTGTTTCGCGTGCGAATATTGCCTGATTACAATTTCAAATATTCTGTCTTGTGTCGTTGTTTTTTGGTGTCGTTGTCGACATCCTCGTCATCCTCGTCCTCGTCCTCGTCCTCGTCCTCGTCCTCGCCGTTGCCGTCGTGGTAGTTGTTCTTGTTGCTGTTGCTGGTGTTCTTGTTGTTGCTGTTGTTGTTGTGGTTGTCGTGGTGGTTGTGGTTGTGGTTGTGGCTGTTGCTGTTGTTGTTGTTCTTGTTGTCAGACAGACGTGTTGCTGTTGTGGTTGCCATTGTTGTTGTTGTTGCTGTTGTTGTTGTTGCTGTTGCTGTTGCTGTTGTTGTTGTTGTTGTTGTTGTTGTTGTTGTTGTTGTTGTTGTTGTTGTTGTTGTTGTTGTTGTTGTTGTTGTTGTTGTTGTTGTTGTTGTTGTTGTTGTTGTTATTGTTGGTGTTGTCGTTGTTGTCGTCGGGTTGCTGTTGTTCTTGTTGTTGGTGTTGTTGTTGTTGTTGCTGCTGTTGTTGTTGTTCTTGTTGTTGTTGGTGGTGGTGGTGGTGGTGGTGGTGGTGTTGGTGGTGGTGTTGTTGGTTGTTTGCTGTGTGTTGCTTGTTGCTTGTTGCTAGTTGTGTTAGTTGCTAGTTGTGCTAGTTGCTAGTTGCTAGTTGTTAGGTGTTAGTTGTTCGTTGCTAGTTGTTAGTTGTTGGTGTTAGCTGTTAGTTGTCAGTTGTTGGTTGTTATTTGTGAGTTGTTAGTTGTTTCTTGTCAATTGTTAGTTGTTTCCTGCTTATTGTTCCGTGTTTCTTGTTTGTTGTTTCTTGTTTGTTGTTTGTTCTTTCTTGTTTCTTGTTAGTTGTTTGTTGTTAGTTGTGTTAGATATGTAGTTGTTTGTTGTTAGTTGTTTGTTGTTTGTCACAGACAGACAGACGGACAGACAGACATGGATACTGCGGCCTGTCGGGTGCACGTCGCCCCGAAGGGCTGTCAGAAGCAGGAGAACCGCAGCGCAGTTGCGACTGGCTCTTTTTGTGTCTTGCAAGCCGAGTGCCTGCAGCACATTGCGACCCCCTACAATGTGACAGGACCAGGAGAGACTAGGGGACCAGGGAACCAGGGACCAGGGGACCAGAGGACCAAAGGACCAGGGGACCAGGGACCAGACCTAGCAAGGCCCCCCAGACCGGACCAGACCTAGGAAAAAAAAAAACCGTGGACCCGCGTAGAGCCGGCAAACATACAAAACCCTAAACCGTTTCACTTAGAAGCTGCCCCCACCCTGTAATAGTGACCATAAGGATTATATAGGATTATATTAGGGCCCTATTATCTTCCTGTTGTTATACCACTATTACAGGGTGGGGGCAGCTTCTAACCTAAACCCTGAAACCAAAGGGTAATACGTCGTACTTTAGAAGAATGTTAGTACAATATCTTGTCGTTGGATCCCTTTTCCAACTATGAACTTCGGAAGTAAACTGGGAAGGTATTAAACTAAACACAAGTTAAAATTGTGCAAAGCAAATCTCTGACAACTTACTAAAAACCTACTGAACCCTCAAACAATGTCCGGGTTGCCGTCTTCGTCTATCCGTTCGAAGACCTTCTGCAGAAACCTGTTTGGGGACTATTCGGAAGGCTTGAATGTGGTAGAATGGGGTGTCAAATTGTCTTCAAAAGGATTCTCATCTTTGTGAATTCATAGGGACCCCTAGGGGGGTAGGGGGAGGGGGGGCAGGGGGCTTTCGTGCCCATGATAAGCACCTAATAAGGCCTATTTAAGGAAATACAGTCCCCTACCCCCCTCTCTTACCCGCTAGAAGGGTGGAAATGATGAATGGTTTGCGAAGCTTAGGGCTTTGGGCTTCAAGCATTTAGGTGTTTGGGCATTCAGGGTGTAGGGGTTGGGCCTGTTGGCAAGTTGTCTCGGATGTGCACGCATCGCACCATCCTAATCCCTACAGTTCACCCTTCAACGACTCCAACCCTCTCAGAAGACATGTTATGAAGCCACAGAAACCCGAGAGCAAAAGCATAAAGAAGAGTCAAGGAACCCTAGGATCTACACACCCTGGAAGTTTACCATCTTCAATATGGGAGCTTCCGAAAATAGGGGACCCTAATATAGTACCCTGAATAGTAGGACCCTGTTTATAAAGACCCCCAAATAGGGTACCCCTAATTTTCGGAAAGTCTCATAAGATGCATCCTGCACACGGCACCTATGTCCTCCAGAGCCTGAATCACCACTTCAGCTGGTACAGGGAGTAGCCGAAGCAACATACTAAGACTGCCAGGACCCTCCTTGTACCCTCAAATAGGGGTATATGGTCCCAAATAAGGGGCATTTAGGGTCTACTAGAGGGTAGATGGAGGTTCTAGGTGTACTGAACGAAAACCAAGGCATCATGGGAGGACCTACTGTCTGGAAATCCTCCACCCCGCGCTGGGGCCCCAAAACCCAGATCGGGTGCCAAGCAGCTTCTTGTCGTTTTCATGGTTTCTCCTTGGCCACCAGTTGCGGTAGCAAGCGAGCCACTTGTAGGCTACAGGGCCCTGACAACACCCCTAAACCCTAATCCGACACCCCATGTAGATCTCTTCGGGAACCCGTAAAGGAGACCTCGCGAGTATCCCTTTCAGGAGACCCTTGAAGGGGTCCCTTAAAGGCGTTCACGGAGGGGACCTATTTAGATCCTTTAGGGAATCCAGGTCCTAAATACCTACATGGCAACTCCTGATATAGAAGCCCTGATTCTGCGATAGCCAGTAAACCCGAGATCCCTAGACCCCTAAACCACTCTTGTTCAGCACTTAGGGCCCCTTTAGTTAAGGAATCTGAGTCCGAGGATCTCCATCTCTTCTGCCAGATTCAGGACATCCCTCTCTCGCGCTTCCGCAAAAGTGTCCACCTGAGATTTTTTAGGGCTTAAGTTTTTTTTTCGGGCTTCGGGTTTAGGGCTGAGGGCTTAGGGACTAGCCAAAGGGTCCAAAGTACCTCATTATATAGTAGACGGTAGGGTTTCTATACTAGGAGTTACTATTGTGAGTTGAGGAAGTATCCCCGGTAACAGTACTTCGGACCCTTAGGGCTAAAGAGTTTGGGTTGGGCGTGTAGGGCCTTGCGGCTGTAGGCTTTGAGGGGTCGACACCTTAATTGGGATTCAGGGTTTGGGGTGGCTGCGGGTATTGGTGGCCTGTATTGTCGAGTGCGAATGATTGGTATCTTCCATAAGGAATCGGCCCGGAGCCCAGTCATAAGAAAAGTTGGGTTGGCTATGTTGAAGTCAAACGTTCTGACATGCCCACCCCGGATTAAGGATAAAAGCATCGGGTCCGACTGATCACATCTGTTGATAAAGCTGCTCTGGTTTACGAAGTTGCAATAGTCATAATCACTTTGTGCTGCGACCTCCCTCGAAATAGATATGAAGCTGTACACACCAAGGAACAGTTTTGGGTTAAGCAGCTGTATAGAGTCCTACTGAGCCCTAGCCCATGGTAGTTGTAACCCTGATTTCCAAGCCTTAACTCTAGCTTACCCTAAACCGTCAAGCCCCAAATCCTCATCGATATTAGCATGGTTTCGACGCATTAAGACAGTAAGATATGGAACTGAAGAACCTCGCCGCGTGCCCAGACCACAAACACGACATGTCGACACGTAAATGAGTCGGAAAGGAAGGGGTTTAGGGCTTGGGTGCAGTAAGGTTTGGAATGGTAACTTGGAGGACCATGGGACTTAGTAACTGAGGTTACAAGTACCTTTATTTTCGCAAGTATAGATACCCGAATTATAACCCTAGTTACTAAGTCCCATGATCCTTTAATTTAAGAAGGTTTGGAAGAAGAAGAAGCAACAACCACCAGTAGAGCAGCTCCGACAGGTTCATGTGGGATTTAGGGTTTTGGGTTTAGGGTTTAAGGGTTTAGGGTTTAGGGTTTGGGGTTTAGGGTTTCAGGGTTTAGGGTTTAAGGGTTAAGGGTGTAGGGTTTAAGGGTTTAGGGTTTAAGGGTTTAGGCCTGCCAAAAATGCACGGGATATTGGAACACACCACTGGACCCAACCCCTTTCAACCCCCCCCCCCCAAACCGGGCCAAGGCACAACGACAGCTACGATGAGGTTCAGCACGCCAAAGACCAAGGTCAGCAGCGAGCCCATGAAAATGATGGCCGTCGCAGGATATTCCATGATCACGGGGACTGCGATAAGTCCCCAGCCTAAGGTTGTGAGGGGGGGTCCCTTTTCAAAGGCTCCTTTAAAGGATCCTTAGAGGCTTCTTGAGGGATTCAAGACGGGTTCTGCATAGGGAGTACGTGGACCCTCTGGGAGCTTATAAAGGTCAGTTAATGATCTGTAGGCTGTGGATTTAGACGGCCGACTTTTGCAGCAGTTTAGGGCTTAGTGGCTAAGGGTGCTCGAGAAGCGTGGTCAGGAGTGCATGCGAGCCTTTAATCTACCATAAGTTAACCAGTGAACCCCCAAAACCCCCGAGCCCCCAATCAGGTCCTAAATTGGACTTCACCAGGGGCTAGTTCGTGGGGTCTGGGTTGTGTTTAGGGCTGAAGGCTTAAGGTTTTGCGCGTGTAAAATTTCCCAACTGCTGCAAACGGCAGTGTAATATAGGCTGAGGCGTGAGACGACCCGAAACCCTGGAAAGATCTAAATCTGCTGAATTCCAACCTGTCACCGATCGTCCCAGAGAGTCGGTCATGGAGACTCAAATTAGCAGAAAGGTGTTTGGGGGGAATCTTGTATTGCGTTGTTGTGCGATGTCTCGCGATGTTTGAAACTGCTGTGTTGAACTTCCCTGAGAGCCCAATACCCCTTAACTAAGGAATATAGCTTAAATCGCAATATGTACCCCCTTATCGAACCCGAACAGCAAAACACCGAAATCCCTTCAAGTCGCTAGAAAGGTTTGTTTAGGAACAACCTTTACTGGGCTTGCAAGGAACCAGCGAGAACAAAGTATAAACGCTTGTTTCATAAGGGTTCCGTTAAGAAAAGAAGTATTAAAGGATGATACTCCAAAGCCCAGTTTAACACCCTCCAAAACTCCTATAGAGCCTGATAAGTAGAAGGAACAGCAGCCTTCACGGAACCCTTGAAGTACCCTTAACCCCTTGACACTACCCGAACTCAAGGACCAACAGTACAAGTGGCTGTCCCCTGCAATGACAGTCTTAAAAAGCAGGACGTTCGCCC
Source organism: Symbiodinium sp. CCMP2592 (assembly GCA_905221615.1). Taxonomy (NCBI): domain Eukaryota; class Dinophyceae; order Suessiales; family Symbiodiniaceae; genus Symbiodinium; species Symbiodinium sp. CCMP2592. The sequence goes on from CAJNDT010003146.1 coordinate 301,216, forward strand.
GCATGACGGAGGTGGTCAACAGTTTACACTCCTTGCGAAGGTTAAGTCTCTGCAGACTCTCCTACAACATCAACGACGCCCTGACGTGCTCCGGGATTTCCTCAGGAATGCCCAAAGCAGAAATCCGAAAACCTGACGCTACTCCGGGATCCCTGCGCCCTATCTCTGAGTCCCAATCCCTCTACGCCCCCTGAGTCCCGCAATTTTCGTTCCCCAAAATCGTTGATGATATGAAACCCATTGAATGAAGCCCTATAACGGCCCTGTAATAAGACTATGCAGCCCTTACGCACACCAAAACATCACCATCAAGCACGAATATCAAGCCCCAAGGAAGTCACCTTAGACCCTGCAAACTCTAGACTGACTCTAGACATTCTGAACTCACTTCTTCATCAGCTTCTGAAACTAACGCTTGAAGGAACTCTTGAAGAAACTTTGCAGCATCCCCATGAACACCCTCCAAAACCCCTCAACCTAGTGGAAAACCAGCAAAGGACCAGTGCGAGAATCCCTGAAGAGACCGTCTGGCAAAACCCCGAATGGCGCCCGAAACCCTGCAAACCGCAAACTCGAAACTCTCCTAGACACCCTGCAAAGAAACCTCGTAATGGGCACTCAAGGGGACTTAAGCGGCACCCTGAAATGCAACTTTAAAGCGGCATCCTAGAATGAAGCCGGGAAAAAATCAACTCTCGATGCCCGAATTACAAACGGGACTCTGAAAAGATATTGAACCCTTACAGACCTAGAACCTCCATCTACCCTCTATTAGACCCTAAATGCCCCTTATTTGGGACCATAGACCCCTATTTGAGGGTACAAGGAGGGTCCTGGGAGAGTCTTCACTTACCCTAAACCCTAAACCCTAAACCCTAAACCCCTTCACACAAGAACTACAGAATCTCAGAGGAGCCCAGCGCTGAAAACCCCAAACTTCTTGAAAATTAGGGGCACCTTATTTTGGGGTCCTTATAATAAGGATCCTACTATTTAGGGTGCTATTTTGGGGTACAGGTTAGGTAGGGAACTCTGACAAGAAACCTTTGGTGTAACTCCCTAAGCACAGAGAATGCACAAAACTTCACCAACCACCTCAAACCTACAACCAAAAGCAACACATGCAAAAACAAAACAAACAGCTGAGAGCGAGTTCTTTGATCCAGAAAACCCACCCTAAACCCTGTAAGCCCTACACGCAAAGAAGCGTTTCTTTAAGCCCTCAGAGAGGAGTCCTCCCCGCAGCGACCCCATAGCTCGTGATCCGGATCTTCCATAAGAGTCTGGATCAGGGGGCCGACGATCTCCACGAGAAGCATGGCCTGTAAGGTTATAATTAAAGGGAACTCCAGAAAGTTGGAATATGGTTTCAGGGTAGGATAACTTATAATTTACCATAAAGGGTTTAGGATAATCATATTGCAACTTTCTGGCTTCTACTGTAACGTACTAGGGTAAGGGTACCGAGAGGGTCTATATACACCACTATTATGGAATAAGGTCCCAAAAACCACAATGGGTATGGTCCTTCGGGCATAATTCCATAATGGTCGTGTATATGGACCGTTTGGGGTAAGGGTTGAGGTTTGAGGGTTTAGGGCTCAGGGTTTGGATAGGATGTTGGGTTTAGCGTTTAGGATTCACGGTCATCTGCAGGAAGCACTCATTGGTTCAGGTAACATTTCAGTGATTGTGTACATCAGGCTAGAACTTATCGAGATAGGGGGCCTTAGTATTCAGAACTTGGCACATTTGAATTTGGATTGAAGGGGTTTATAGAAGGTTTATCTGGCTTCATACAGGGCCCAGGATCTTTTGGCACGGGTTGACATTCTACTGTTTGGGCGGAAGTTCTATGGCCTTTATTGGGCTGGCTCTAAACCCCAACCCGCTACAGTACACCGTAAACCCCCCCGAATAGCAAGTAACCTGGGCCACTTTGGAATCCTATTCCAACCACGAAGCCCTTTCGAATTCTGGCAGAGCCGGGATTCCCAGACGGTCATGATGACGAAGCAGAAGACGAAGGACCACACCAGTGCTTTCAAGCAGGTCGCCATCATGGTGACTAGCTTCCTTGAGGATGGAGGGTTGAAGCGGTACGTTGTGTTCTTTGACAGGGGGCCGGGGTTGACGGGATAGTTATGTAGGCCTTGAGGCCGGGTCTTTCAGGCTTTAGGGTTTGGGGATCTTCAGTGCACCAGTTTCCTTGAGGGTGTTAGTGTATATGATAGGCAAAGCATACCCCACCGATATTCATTCTAAGGGTAAAAGGAGGGACCCTTAATAAGGACTCCTAGGTAAATACCCTTCATATAGCTATTATATACCCATTATATAGCCCATTATAGGGTAGGGGTCCCCGGTAAGGGTCCCTCCTTTTCCTCTTTGATTCATGGGACCTAGCAGGTGAGGATCAGAGGTTGTTGCTACGCCTAGACTCAGACCTTATCTCAGGCGTCCAAGTACCTAATAATCATATGCTCTCTGAAATCCCAACCTACATACCCTGAAACCGAGTACCTCATTATTGGGTCCTGTGGACAACTAGGATAAGTTATAAGCGCGCAGAACCCGTATTCTCTGGTGTATGAGCTATGGAACAATTGCGACAAGCCAACAACCCTGGGATCTGCAGGGTCGGCTCAACCATTAAGTAGGGTAAATGCTTCATATGCTAGTAAAGGCTGTAGAAGCCTCTCGCTCCATATATGAATATGTATGTATACATATATATGTAGAGAGAGAGAGAGAGGGTCAGAGAGAGAAATGTATGTGTATATATATATATATATATATATATATATGTATGTATGTATATGTACATACATATACCGCATGTGTATGTGTACACATACATGTGTGTGTATATATATATATATATATATATATATATATATGTGCTGACCTATCTGTTTATGTAATTATATGTTTTTACGTTTTTCACGTTTGCATACATGCATATACACATATGCACATACACACACATGCGCAAATACATATCTATAAATATAAATATATATATATATATATATATGTGCGTAGATGTATATACAAACATTCACAAACAGACCCACTGATGCGCCACTAGCCCCACAACCATCCTCTGGGTCCCAAAGGTCATAAAACTAATCGAGAGCCCCTCATTCTCCATGTACAATGCTCTTACGTCTTGCGCCACATGCATCCTAGCAAGGTCTTTCTACCTGCCCTGAGCGCTAAAGCTTAAACTTAAACCCGAATTAGTCAAATTCTCTAAACCTGGGAGGCTGCAGCTCTCCCAGTTAATCAGCAGATCTGAGCCGCTGTAGCTCCCGCAAGCGCGGTGCCTTCCGCAGCAGCCGCACCAGCCGCAGAATTCGGGCCAGTCGCAGCACGCGGAGCATGCTGAAGAAGCCTCGGACATCATCTTGAGGACCAGAATCACAAGATCATGGTGAGTGCTACTGTTGCCTCTATCAGTACGCGATAGTATCTGTATTTTGCAGTGATATATGAGATTCAGGTCTTCTTCTTATAACTCGGATTATGACGGTAATCATGATTACACCTATTCTAGCTAATACTAACTACCCTGCTGTACTCTTGCTGCTGCACTAAGACTTAGTCTTAAGTCAATCAACACTCCAAACCCTAAACCTGCAGGCCTAAAGAGCCACAACCCTGACTTGCAGAGTCAGAGCACAGTAAGCAAGGCTACCGGTATCTTCGGAGGACAGAAGCAAATAGTCATCGTGTCTATAGCCCTACTTCCTAAGTACCCTGATCCTTTTAGAGAGCCCTTAAACCCTCCAAAACCCTACAAGTAAAAGAGCTACAGTGGCCTTACTGAATTTTACTTAACCCTACTTACTAAATCCCCGGATTCCTCTCAACCCAAAACCCTAAACCCTCAGGAGACCAAACGAAAACACAATCGGGACGCTGATCGTCTGCAGCGTCTCACTCGTCAGGAGGGCATTCAGAACCAGCTCTGCCTGAGTACAAGTATCTCTACGCTACTGCAAGGGTTCTTCATGGTCCCCTTTAAGGATCTGTTGATGACAAATTCTGTCTCTGTTTGCAAAGTCGGCTGAAACTTTCAGGGTTTTGGGGTTCCGGGCTTAGAATTTTGTGAAATAGTGCTATGGTTTCGAGCTCGGGCCGTGGCGAGCGTCCGCCTTTTGTTGATTTCTGGTGTTGGTGGTGATGACGAGGCAGTGTTGCCAGTAAGGCATGGCAGTGGTAGTCACCAGCACTGGCGGGCGGATGGTTTGGGGCTTGGGGTTCATAAGGTTTGCTGGTTCTGGTGGTGGTGACTGGCTGGTCGCTGGCGGCAGTGCCTTGTTTAAGACGGTAGTGGCTTGCGCATGCGAGGCTCTGACCAACGTTTGCAGCATCTAGGGATACGGGTCTGAAGGCGGTGAGTAGTTCAGGTACAATCAACACCCTGAACCCCAACAGTCAAAAACCCTGGCCCGAGTGATAACATCGCAGCCCGAAACCCTGGATCCTTAAACGCAAAAAGCCAGAAGCCGAAATGCCATGTGCCGTGGCCTCGAAGTCCTGAATTTAAACCCTATAGACACTTAACCCCCAAACCAAAAACACCCTGAACCCAAAAAATCATTCTGCATGGCGGGGTGCGTAGCCGCAGCCGATGATCATTGCATCGATCGCTACCAGCCAGTGACTCAGAATATGGCAACCTCTGCATCAATACAGTCGTTGATTCGCTCAATACCGTCTAACTACATGATACTCGTGATCGGGTTAAGGGTTTAGGGTTAAACCCTAAGCCCCTAAACCTTGTGATCCGGCTCTTTGTGGGGTTCTAGGCTTAGTTTCAGGTTTGGAAGTTCGTGTTAAATTGGGAGCTCGAGGCTTATGCGCCGAGCCTTAAACCGCAAAGCCCCAAACCCTGCCTGTGTATATATATATATATACATATATATATATATATAGATATTCATATTTCTATTTGTAGATAGGAATTGTATGTGTGTGTATATATATATATGTATGTATGTATACCCAGAGGGTCCAAGTACTCCCTATGATCGGCTATAGGACTTGAGGGCCGGTTCCAAAAAAACATACACATGGGCTCTTTAGGGTGGCAGCGTAAGTTCAGGCCATATCTGGGATGGCCTTTAAACACCCTGAAAAATATTTATATATAGGGTCCCTTATAAACGCAAATAAGGAAAATAGCAAATGTCCCAAAATCCAACCTAGATATACTCAGAAGAGCAGGGACACTGACAAAGTAAGGTTATAAGATAGGAGACTAAAGCTCATAGTTACCTCCTATCCCTACTTCGTCCAGACTCAAAGAAAAACAGGACCCAGGGAAAGGTCGCCTTCGATTAGTACTCAGATCTGTACACAATATCGAACTATCGAATCCGAATTCAATTTCGGAGAATTGAGGGCTGACGGTTGCGAGACGGGAGAATCTCTCAGGCTCGGTGGATTGCTTGGAGGATCACGGGACTTAGTAAGTAAGGTTATAAGCACCTTAATTGGGGTTATATGTATAGTTACCCTAATTATAACCCTAGTTGCTAAGTCCCATGATCCTTTAAGTGGGCTCGCGTGATATCGAGGCAGTCATAGTCGGCCTAGGCCTTTTGTAGCGGTGTTTTAAGGAATGACATGGAATAAGATTTGCACCTGTTTAGGCGTTTGTGGTACCCTAAACCCTAAACCCTAAACCCTAAACCCTAAACCCTAAACCCTAAACCCTAAACCGTTTCGGACTTTGGGGTTGAAGATCTTTCAAAGCTTTCGAACCCTCGAGAGCAGCCTTGGATCCTCGAAGCCCACAGCTTGAAGTCTTAATGCCGACGAAGGCTTGTATCTAGCTGTATACACATGTGCGCTTTGGGGGGGACGGGGGGAGGTGGGGGGGGGGCGGGTGTAGGTGTGTATGTATGTATATATTGCATAGCCATCGACATCGACATTGACATCGGCACAGACACGGCACATGCACACATACACACGTACACCCATATACATACACACACATACATAAGTCCAGACATGCATGCATGCATACCTACATTCTACATACATACACACACTGTAACGGGTACATAAGCCCTGAACACATGTATCTCAGCCCTGAAGCCACGGAATGAGCCCCGGCATCTCCCAAACCAAGCCTGTATCAACCCCAAGCCCTGCCGCGGAAACTCTACACCACTCGACGAACCCAGACCCCCGGGCCGATCTAGAAAGTAGATCCCCCTATATAATGTGGGGCCCTATACTACTAAGGGTACTTTACAGGAACCCCCATTAAGGGATCTACTTTTTGGATCCTCCCGGGGGTCTGGGAAGAATACGGCAACTCAATGACAAGACCCGAACACACACCAAGAAACGTATAACTTATAACGAGGCAAAACGCAAAGCTCTTTCGTGTCAGAAACTTTCTAAAGTTAAACCTTAGGGCTCCTTCTGAACCCCCCCTTCACAACCCTCAGAAAGAACATGGAGGGCCTCGAAGCATTACCTGCATAACCAACTCTGCCTGGGGCGGCTTTGCTTGTGTCTCTGCGCTTTACTAAACAGGGCCTTCAGGGTTTAGGTTTAGGGTTTAGGATCCCCAAAGCCCTAAATCCGTAAAATGCACGGGCTTCAATCGGGGTTTACAGAAATCGTGGCATTGAGTTCCTCTGGTCATCTGAGGGCTTTATGATGATCGTTCCGGTTGTGATGGGGGTTTACAGGGCATTACATGAGACTGAGAAAGCAGCGTCGGGGCCATGTTCCGGGCTATGGAGGATTTCTCACAACCCCCAGGACCTCCAGCATATCGGTGAGCCAGAAAAGACTATGCTGGGCTTCACCTTCAACAGGAAGCTGAATAGTGAGTTGGTAATATGATGTCTATTATCTCCTTGGGTAACTACGTTATATTAACGCCTACGTGGACAAACCAGAAGATATTTCCGGCCGAAGCAACCTGACGCAGAGGTTGCCATCGGGACCCGCCCCCCCAGTTTCCCCGATTGAAAATTTACGAGGGGCGCTGGACTTTAAACATGAAAAGCTCACACACCAAAACCCTAACTCCGCAAAGCCCTGTATATCCAGAGAGCCCTAAGCCCTAGTAGAACCCTTACAGTACCTTTCGGAGGACGCTAGACCAACAAGCCCAAGAGGCTGTGTAAAGAGCTAAGCATAGGTCCGACATCAGCATGAGAGCCCGAGGCGGTGTTTCACCCACAGCTCTCGAGTCCTCAGCAGGAGAAGGCTTAAGGGAGCAGCTTCTTCTTCGAAGAGCATAGGGGTTTGGGTTTAGGGTCCAGTTAGGGCTTAGGGTTTGAGGTCCAGGTCTTGGGCTTTTGTCTTGGAGGGTGGGGGGGCGGGGGGGTGCCGGTTAAGGCTGCAGGGATGGATTCTGGGTTCCACGGTTTTGCAAGGTTTGTGCATGGTTAGGCTGGCCAACCCTAAACCCTAAACAAACCATAAACCCCAAGCCACGGAGTAAACTTAAACCCGTGAACAGAAAACCGCGGCCTGAATGAAACCGTAAACCCTGATCCTATTCTCTTGAAGGCTTTTTCCGGCCCACGACAGAGGACAAACAAAGGTTGGCCTGAGATTTGATGGTTACTGCAAGAGATTGTGGGTTTAACATCTCAAAAGGTCGTAATCCTCACTATAACCAAGGCTAGGGTTGATCGGGTCTGTACAGAGTCTAGGCCTTATAGGGTTGAATAAACAGCAATTATGTTTATAAGGGCTTTTACAAGCGCATCTCATAGTAGCGTTAGGACGTTTTTCCGGGCTCTTCTGGCGCAGTCCCAGACAACGAGGACTGCACGTCGTTGTCCGGCAAAAATCTAGTGGTCTAGGCCCTGTGCGGCGGCCTGGGCCAGTGTGATAATTATTCTTCGGTAGATAGGGTCTTGCTTTGAACAAGCAAGGTTGCTCGGTATTGAGACTCGTATGGGAACCCTTCAATGAAACCGCAGAACACCCATATAGATTCCTATCCTGAATTTTATGACACATCCAAAAGAATTCTCAACGACGTCTCAGATTCGATGTCCACGATCAATGAGGACGCATCGACCAGCACCTGCAGCTTCTTGGAGCCATGTCATGACTGGCATCTATCTATGTATATATATATATATGTATATATAGATATATATGTATATATATATATACACAAGATATATGTGTATATATATATACACATATATATATATATATATATACAGAGAGAGAGAGAGAGACACACGCACACATAGATATGTGTGTGTGTGTATATATATATATATATATATATATATATATATATATATATATATTCGACAGCTCCAAGGCCACACAGGCCCTGCAAATCCCAAACCGATGAATCTTGCGTGTAGCCTCGACCGGCCCTAGGCCCTAGGCCCTAGATCCTGAAACCACAACCCTAAATCGATAAAAAACAAACCTACAACGAGTCTTAGGGGATAGGGTTTAGGGTTTAGGGTTGAACCCACCACTACTTTTCCCCAACCTTTGAAGAATCAGTGAGCAGGGCTGTGGAGTCTTGCCCTGTGAGGGATCTTGTCTTGGGCGTTTTACGGTGTAGGAAACTGAGGGAATGCTTCTCATAGGGGTTTACTTGAAGGATCATGGGACTTAGTAACTAGGGTTCTAATTAGGGTAGCTATACTTATAACCCCAATTAAGGTGCTTATAACCTTACTTACTAAGTCCCATGATCCGGCAAGTAGGGTTCAGAGTTAAGGCCACGGCTTGGGGTTCGGGTGATGGGCGGATGTCGACATCCTTGTATACCCATAGCAAGGCCGAGAGGCTACCAAAGCCATGAAGTTCGCGAACCGAGTGCTTTGCACAAACTTCAGCAGAGAAGCGCGAACCTCACAGGAAGCACAAGGCATGTGACTTAAACCTCCGGTGCCATGAACTAGACACCGACTCCTGGCGACACACCCTTCAGACCCTAAGCTCCAAACCTTAGAACCAAAACCGCAAAGCCTCAAACCTATACCATCGGATGTTCGTTCTTGCGGTTGCCTTAGCTGAGGGTTTATGAAGCTTACACTAAATAGCTCGTTGTATGGTGTTTAGAACTTCTTCTAATTACAATACTGTAGTGTAGTGTAGACTCCGGATTAAGAACTCTGATCCTGTAGGGACCTGAATGCTAGGATTCCCGTGACAATCTGTTTTTGAGAGACGGATTCGTTGGCCAGGACTGTACACTATGCCCGATAAACCCTAAACCCCCACAAAAACGGAGAGATCACCTAAATCCTAAACCAGTCAAAGGTGCAGAGAGCACCTTGCAGCCTAGCATGCCAAACCTATGAGTCCCAGGAATCAGGAGCTGGAATAAGCCCAAACCGAGGCGACAAACCCAAAGCTCTAAAGCCTGCACCCTCGAACCCTAGGGGTTTAGATACGTCACACTATTCGATATAGGGACTATAAGGAGTAAGTATTACACATATTTCCGAACCCTCTAAACCCAAAGCTCCCCACCCCCCTGCTAGAACCATGTCAGCACCCTCAGCTCTACCTGTGGCGCCAAAACCCTAGAAATTGCTGGGTCGTCACCCTGTTACTAAAGGGTAAAACCTTGGATCCACAGGTACACTCTAGGCCGCCAAAACCCTCAAACCCCACACCCCATACAACTGTCTGGTGTTTACTAGGGAATGGGGGAATGCATCCCTATAGTAGCCTCTATATAATCCCCATTTTTAGTCCCCATAACCCACTCCCCCATTCCCTGCTAAGCACCAGGGACCCTACTAAGAACCCTAAACCCCTATAGGATAACCCTTTCAGTAAGCCTTAAGGGAACCCTTAAAGGATACAACAATGGAAGCAGCAAGGCCTTGCCAGCATAGCTGGAATGGTTGGACATTTCATCAACCTGAGAAGGTCTTGGGGTTTCGGCTTTAGGTGCCTCTAACGGGGGATTTAAGGGATTGGGTTTAGGGTTTAGGGTTTGAGCTCCTAACGGTGGGGTTTACAGGGGTTTAAGCGGATTAGGGTTTCAGCTTCCAGGTGGATAAACCTGATTCGGCTCGGGAGCAGTATGCGCCAGTAGTCTCAGTAGGTGTTGCATTCAACTCGCAGGCAATTATATACTGGCATCATAGTATTGCGGTAGAAAGGTGTGGCTGCCTTGTTATGCAACGTAAATCCGCTTTTGTTCAAGTAGAACATCGTATGTACTGTGATATACCGTACAAAAAGAACACTGATTGATGTGCAAGGTTCCTTGTACATGACGGCTTTACCCACACGGCTGTCATTTTTGTGGAGCATAGAGGGTCGACAAGGTTTTGGGCATTCAGTCAGGATCCCTTCGCGGCAGGGATCGACCTGTCTATTGAAACTCGATACACGACAAAGCTTAAAACCCCCAACCCTAAACCCTAAACCCCCCTAAACCCCCCAACCCTAAACTCCCCAACGCTGCGAAAGCCCGTTTGCCCTGATCCAGTTGAGAACCGCCGGCCTGCTTGGCCTTAATGAAGTTGCTGCCAATGCCGCCTGCCAGGCACGTTGACAGATCTGGGGTCTGAGGGGGTTTAGGATTCGGGGTTTAGGGTTTAGGGTCGAGGGCCCACAACAGTTGACAGATCTGAGGTCTTACTTAAAGGGTCGTGGGGCTTGGTGGCTGGGGTTATCATTAGGGTACCTAAACTTATAACCCCAACTACGGTACTTATAACCTTACTTACTAAGTCACATGATCCTTCAAGTAGGGGGTTTGAGATTTGGGGTTTCGGGCCCGACAACAGGAGAACCATTCGGCTTTGACTTGACTCAGTTAAGGATGTGTGGAAGATCTACATCCAAACAATGGACAAGCTATGAAGCTGAACATACAGCAGAAACCGCAACAACATAAGCTCTGTGTATAACACCCTAGACAGTACAAACACAGACAGCTAATCATAAAATCCTAAACCACCCTCATGACACCCCAGAGTAATCTCGAAGATCGGACCATGTGCTGGCAAAGATCCGGCTTCGACTGAGCCGGCAGACACCAGAGTCAACATGGACAATTCTCGGTTGCTCAGTAAAGGGAACTCCAGAAAGTTGTAATATGGATTCATGGTAGGATCCCCTGTAATTTACCCTAAAGGGGTTACGATAATGATATTCCAACTTTCTGGCTTCTACTGTATCCTCTGAATTCAGAGTCTTCTTTTTGGTTCGGGGCTAATATAGAGGCCTCAATATAAGCATGATGTACCAGGCTACTGTAGAAAGGTAGCTGGGAGGCCTAGTGATCTTGCTTTGGAGTTTGGGATTTCTTCCGTTTAGGTATCTGGACACAAGGGCTGGTAGGGCTTGTGTTAAGTCAGTGTGTTTTTGGGTTGCAGACCGTTGGTTCAATGATTGTTTAAATAGCTCCTCCTCCGATGCTGTTCCTGCAGGAAGATACCAGCAAAAAGTGGCCCTTCTCTGATAACGTACAAAGAATGTGGCGGGTCGTTACAGGTTGCTCCAACGGACCTCCTGGATTATCCAAGACCCCGAATTCTCCAAGCCCTCGACCCCATAGAGCAAGCTCCTCAACTTCTTAAGCCTTAATTACCTCGGTCCTAGATTTCCAAAGCGTGGAAACTCGAAGCCCAAGTTTGCGAACGGATTTTGGGTCTAGGGTTTGGGTCTGGGGCTATGGGCTTGGGGTTTAGGGCTGGCTTGGGGCATGGGGTTTGGACTATGGCATCGCTACAGTATGAGAGCCCCGAAAATCCTTCCCAATTATTAAGGCTATATAATTAATATATATATATATATATATATATATATGTATATATATATATATATATATATATACATATACACATATACACACATATATATATATATATAAATATGTTATATACACATGGTATATATGACTAATTTGACACCCCCTACAGCACCCTCATATGAATCCATACTGGAAGCCTATAAAGCTCTTTCCAAGCAACCCTGTCAAGGAACCTGGCTATGCCCTGAGCCCTAAACCCCAAAACCCTGACCGTTTTAAACCCCTAAACCCTAAACCCCTAAACCCTAAACTCCTGGTTCACGGGAGCCCTGCAAGAGGGCCTTGGACACGCTTGGAGCGGAAGCTGGGGCTGGGGCTGTCCATCGAAGAATGGTAGCCTTGGGACTGTCCCAAGGCACCCTAATCCCTAAAGGCTGCAAAGGCTTTAAACCCCAAACCCTGAAACCTAAACCCTTATAGTAACCCTTCTAGAACTCTTATAGTAAACCTTGTTATAGGAAGCCTTATCGAGCCCTACCGTGGATCCGGAGGAAGGATTTGGGGATTCCTGTCGCAGTCCCCGGAAGCTGCCCTGCACCATTGCAACCAAGTGGGCCGGGGCTTTGTCTGCCGGAGTTTTCCTCAAAGGCACATGGGAGTTTACGAAAGGCACATGGGAATTTACGAAAATTAGGGGTACCTTATTTTGGGGCCCTTATAATAGGGATCCTACTATCTTAGGGTACAGTATTAGGGTCCCCCATTTTCGGAAACTCCCACATGGGAGGACGGTTCTCTGATTTCGGTGTAGCTTACTCACGGTTCTGTTTTTGTTAATGCCGTCGTCCATGAGGTTTGTTTGAGCCTGGGATACCTGTTTTAGGCCTTTTTATGCTTTACAGCTTCTGCAGAGCTTTGGAGGGCTTCTTTAAGTTAGGGGTGCCGCATTTAGGGGTCCTTATGATAGGTTTTGTTGATAGAGTTTTTTTGGCGGCGGGGGTGTGGAGGGGTCTCCGCAACAGAGTATGGAGATTCAACTCTAAGGGGCTGAGGCTTTCGGGTCTTCTTAAAACTTTGCACCACCGTGAAGTCTTGTATAAGTCGGTCAAGAGGTTCGGAGTTTAGGGCTAATATAAAGCACCATCATGAGTCTGGAACACTCTAAGAAACCCATAACCCCTGAAATGCAGCCGCTTTTACGACCGTCTAGTAAACATCAGTGAACATGAAACCTGTCAGAAACATAGGACAGTGTATCTTCTACGAGACCCGATTGAAGCACCAGGAACATGACCTTTAGAACAACCCGGCCCTGGTAGAGAACCCGCGATCCGTTTTGTTGGACAACGGCAAAGACTATCAGCGAAGCCGACAATCAGCCTTTGTACTGGCTATTGGAAGAATGAAAAACGAGAAGCAAAAAGCGCATGCCCTTAAACAGAACTCACTAGCTGAACTGAAAACCAGGCTCGGTCAACGCGCCCTCAAAGCTCGCCAGTGCACTGCTGTACTCACCTGGCTCAGTGCTTCTTTTGGGAAGTTTTGCAGGAAGCTATACGAGTTTCTACAACGATCTTATGGGAGTTCGACTGCAGCTTTGCTATAGCATACAGTCAAACACAAATGACCATATGGAAACAAATACATATACATATACTTATACATACAGACCGACAGACAAACGGACAAACAAACAGACCGACGGACAGACAGCAAAACAGACGGACAGCTCAGACACCAAACAACAAATAGACACATGCAGGATCTAGAATAGCTGAACTGCGCTGGGGTTTATGTTGCATATCAAAAGACACAGTCCTATCCCACAAAGCCTGCAACCTAAGCAAAGACCCGATGCAAAATCCCTCCAGGCCATCCCAAGACCCTAAACCCTAAACTAAACCCCTAAACTCTAAACCCTAAACTGAACCCCTAAACCCCAAACCCTAAACCCTAAGGCCTAAACCCGTCCGGCCTGAGGCCATAGGCGATCGTAAAGCCTGGGCGCTTGGGGACAAATTCCCCGCATCGACCTTGGCTTCTGGGTTTACAGTAAAAGCCAGAAAGTTGAAATATGATTATTCTAAACCCTTTATGGTAAATTATAGGGTATCCTACCCTGAAACCATATTCCAACTTTCTGGAGTTCCCTTTAGGGTTTGAACGGAGCCGGGTTCCTTTTAAAGGGTCTGTATAAGGGTTACTACAAGTACATGAGGCCTAAGTGGAGGACTCCTGTGAACTAAGGGTTTAGGATTTGGGGGTTAAAGGGTTCCTTATTTAGGGGTTTAGGGTTTGGGGTTTAGGGTTTATAGAGGCTTAGGTTTTAGGGCTTTAGGGGTTTAAGGTTTGGATAGGATTTTGGGTTTAGGATTTGCGATCTCCACGAGAATCATGGCCTCTTCGGGTTTTTGGAGCATTGTGGGTTTATGAGTCTCAAAGGGTTACTAAAACACATGGCTGACTTTTGAACCCCTCCTAAAGGTGAAATATAGAAACCCTAAAAAATACAAAGTTTTAACCTCCTTGTTTATAGTTCATATAAGAGCCCAAACAGTTAGTCCTATAAGAGCCAAGCAGAAGAAGGCCAAGCGACGGAGGAGCGCTTCGAGGAGCCAGCGGGGAGGCTGGGCAAAGATGCTTTGGAGTCGAGGGGGCTCACAACTTCGATTTCCATCGAAGTGTCCGCCATGGCGCCAGGGAGGGCCGAAAGAGCCAGAGCTGGGATGTAAAAGTTTTTAGTTGAGCTCTCTACTTCAAGGATCATGGGACTTAGTAGCTAGGGTTCTGACTCCACGTAGTCTTTTGGGGCTTACCCATAGGCCCCAAAGTAGTTCCTTTTTGGGATTACCCTAGAGGGTTCTATATACGAACCCCAAAAAAGAACTACTTTGGGGCCTATGGGTTGACATGTTCCGAAAGGATTAAGCGAGCGTCTCTGGTGAACTTCATCGTGGCTTCCTGCCGCAGGAATCCCGCAAGCTTCTATACTTCTGTCGGCTAGTGACGGCTAGCGGCTAGTAGGAACCGACCGTGGGATCTTATGCACTCCAGTTGAGACACAGTCTTCTGCCATTCTTTATGTTTGAGCCGAAAGCCTACCGCAACCAAGGGTGGTACCGTAGCAGTCTGCGTTGTGGTCTCTGCTCTAGATAACTTGCGCCATGAAATATGGCCGAACATGAAAAACTTGAAGTCTACGAGAGAACTCCGAGTCGATACCAGCACAGGTTAATTATTCAGGCCCCGAATGTTCAAAAGCCAAGATCCGAAACAGACAAATTCCAAAACCCCCTCAAGCCCTGAACCCCAAACGCTGAAACCCTAAACCCTGAAATCCTAAACCCTAAAGATCTACTTCCAAGACCACTCCGTACACCCCGGACTCCCCGAACTCTAAACCCTATAAACCCTAAATCCTAAAACCCTAACCCGAGAGCCCAATACCCCTCAATTAAGGAATATAGCTTAAATCATAATATGTAGCCCCTTATCGTTTAAGGTATATTGCTTAATTAAGGGGTATTGGGCTCTCTGGGTAGACCCTAAACCCTAAACCCTAAATCCGAAACCCTAAACCCTGGACCCTAAGCCCTAAACCCTAAACTCCTAAAACTCTAAATCCTAAACTCCTAAAAGGCCCTAACCCGAAAGCCAGTTACAGTTACACAGCGCAAAGCCAGATCCCTGGCTGCAGGGACCCTTGCGAAGATGGCTCTGGTTTACAGGGTTCAGGGCCTATAGGTTTTGCAGGGTGTAGGGTTTCTTTGTAGGGTTCAGGGCCTATAGGTTTTGCAGGGTGTAGGGTGTCTTTGTAGGGTTTAGGGCCTATAGATTTTGCAGGGTGTAGGGTTTCTTTTAAGGTTTAGGGCCTATAGGTTTTGCAGGGTGTAGGGTTTCGTTTAGGGTTTAGGGCCTATAGGCTTTGTGGGGTATAGGGCTGCTTTAGGGCTCATAGGGTTTAGGGTTTGGGGGTTCTCTTGCATCCTTAAGTCAAACAGAACCCCAGACCCTGCAGTTGGACCCCACGCCTCGGTTACCCTCGACTCAGCCCTTATAGTAGCCCTTCTAGACCCCCTTTCAAAGGCGCCCTTTAATGGGAACCCTATCCTCAAACCATGAAGGCCCCCGAACAACTTAAGGCCCCTATATGGGTGGTTGTCAAAATTAGGGTCCCTTGTTTGGGTACCCTAAATATTAGGTGCCGTACTATATTAGGGACCCAAGAAGGTACCATAATTTCGACAACCACCCAAATGATCCACGCCTCGGTTACCCGTAGGATGCACGGGACCGGCGACTTGCATTCGCCTCAAAGGGGTGGCATGGGAAGTCCCTGGGCCCCAGACATCAAGCTTACTTCTTCGGCTTCCTTCTTATGGTTTCAGTGTATGGGTCCTCAAAGATGTAGGTGCTTTGCGGCTTCGGGATTTACAGGGTTGTAGATTAGAAGCTGCCCCCCACCCTGTAAGAGTGGTATAATAGCAATATAATAGGGCCCTAATATAATCCTTATGGTCACTTTTACATGGTGGGGGCAGCTTCTAAGTTGTGGAGTCCAGGGTTTCCGATCCGAGGTCTCAACAAGGCTTGTGATAGACCGCTCATGCCCTGGATCGAGGAACCCTAGGCCAGAGTCCCTGGCCCTGGCCCTAAAGCGCTAAATCGCTACAGCTTGGAGGTTCATGGGACCTAGTAAGTAAGATTGTAAGTACCTTAATTGGGGCTATAAGTATAGTTACCCTGATTATAACCCAGGGTACTAAGTCCGGTGATCCTTGAAGAGGGTGCAAGGTCGAGTCTCGAGATTTCGACGAGGATGTAGGCTACCAAACCTGAGACCTCGAGATTTAAGCGCTTCTTGGGCTTCTCTTCAGGTTACCTAGCGGGCCACGTGCACCATCAGCAGCCTTAGTGCTTGAGGTTACGGGTTCGCATCGCTTGCTTTAGCATCTACCTAGATCCGAAGAAACCTACATGGGGGTTTCAGAAAATTAGGGGTACCTGATTTTGGGGTCCCATATAATCAGGATCCTACGGTCCCTTATTTTCGGAAACTCCCATGTTTACGGCTCCTTGTTTTAACTTCCTCATCTAGGCCCTTTCAAGAGGTAGGCTATTTGGGGTTAAGGTAGGGTCTACGAGAGTCGGCTCCGAAAGCCGAGCCCGAAACGCTCCAAAGCTTCCCTCACAGCTGGTTCTGGGTCCTTTAATTATAATAAGGTTTAAAAACCTAATGTAGGGTTCTGGGTTTCTTTTTTTATAAGGTTTAAATAGGGTTCCAGGGACAGCAACCCACTACGTAGGTAACTGGGCCTCACAGGGTTTTAGACAGGTGGTTCATCACGGGCCATGCGGTGAGGAAAGCCGAGCCCTGGGATTTCATGATGAAGAGGTGCGGTATCTGTTAAAACAAGCAGTCGCGTGCATGCGTCAAGCGGCAAGCATGCCTCCTTAAGGATGCGGACTTCCGTGAATGCTTAGAACAGGGTTTGGGGGGAATAATATAGCAGCTATAATATTACTTCAATCCAAAAGAAGGTTTCTAAAGAGTTATGCCCACCCGAATTGAATGTTGAATGGCCAAAAGCTTGGTGACTTTCCGCGAATGCCTGCCCCAAGGGTCACAGGGAGCACCCGAATATCAGTTACCCCGATGCACCATCCCAAGATTGAGACGGTAGACCCTTGTCGTAACGTGCACCGTTAGGGTTTAGGGGTTTAGGGTTTAAGGTCAGCCCCAGTGTGCATATCGCATCAAACCGCAAACCGTAATTTCACGAAGACTAAGACGCCCAAAACCCTGAAACCCTCGACACATATACTTCACGAGGAAGCCTCATGGTGGCCAATCCGAGCCACTGCCAAAGGCATGAGCTTACCCTACCTACAATCAACTTTTAATTAAGGTAGGCTACCGGGTGATGGGCGCGGTTGTCAGCCAATATAAACTAAGGACGACAGAGGGTTTATAAGGAAGATTAAACGCAAAAGGTAATGGGGCTACAAGGGTTCTAACCAAAAACGCCGAGACGTGCTAAATTACCGACCTGCCCAGCGCAGCATTACGAATCTAGGATCTAGGGAAATTGAACCCATATCTCTATCAAAGGCTCTGCTTCGATTTGTGGTTTGGTAGACCCCAAACCCACCCTGCGCTCTCGCCCTGATCGATAAAACTTGTTTTTGTGAGGATCATGCCGGTATGAGACAAATTTCAAGTCGCATCCGTTTCCGTAAAGAGATGTTTGTTGATTTGCGGTGCATCACGAAGAGATTAGAACTGCAGGATATGCTGGTAGGGCGCTGACTGGTTTAAAGTGTGTGTGTGGCGTTTAAGTAGATAGACGGAGGCGAAGGAGAATTGCAAGTTGTAAGCTAGGATTTAATATAACCATTATATACCCATTATATTGCCCATTATAGGGTAGGGGTCCCCATTAAGGGTCCCTCCTGTTCCCCTTTGATTGGATAGAAAAAACACTTCAAGCCTATACAGCTTAACCCCAAACCTAAACCCTAAACTAGGATAGAATAAACACTTCAAGCCTATACAGCTTCAGCTGCAATCCTGTCGGAGCTGCGCTCGTTTTTCTGCGCTCAATGATGTCGGCTAGTTACCCAGAGAGCCCAATACCCCTTAATTAAGGAATATAGCTTAAATCTTAATATGAAGCCCTATATAATTTAAGCCATATTCCTTAATAAAGGGGTGTTGGGCTCTCTAGTTACGAGGCTACCCATAGGCCCCAAAGTAGTTCCTTTTGGGGGTTCGTATATAGAATCCTATAGGGTAATCCCAAAAAGGAACTACTTTGGGGCCTATGGGTAGTTACGACTCACCGGAAACAACAGCCTCATAGAGTCGGCACAGCGGATCCATCTCAGGCCGTGGCGGCGACGGATGCTGCACGATCTGCATCGGAAACACAGGACTCCTGCGTTTCAAAAACAAGTGTTCCCTGCAAGTCCAGTTGATACGGTCATAAGTACACAAAAACCATTCAGAGCAGTGTTCGGAAACTAAAATCGACAATTCGGGGTTCACTCAGCTTGCCAAGCAAATTTTGTCGGACGGCATTGTTGAAGTTGAAGGAGGTCATTTTACGGACAAACCCCCTGGCTGAAGAACGTCCCAGAGACCCCTAAGCCCAAAATGCACCTTGAGTCTTGAGTGATAGAACTATCCTTGCTTGACTCTTGCTGTTCTTTACCGGAAATTCATGCAGCAAGGGAGTTTGATGCTTGCGGGTCGGATTTGGCATCTACTTCCAAGCTCTACGCAGGCCCTTTAAAAGATCCAAACCTCAACAACTGCACCGTCTTCACCCATATGGGGAGTTTCCGAAAATTTGCTGTACCTTATTTTGGGGTCCTTATAATAAAGCTCCTACTATTTAGGTTACTATCTTAGGGTCCCATATTTCCGAAAACCACCATCTACTGGCAGGCTTCCAGTTCGGGGGCTCTAGCTTCTAGATCCTGCTCGCACAGCTGCAATCGAACCCACTGAGACACCTGACATGTAGAATCCCTAGAAACTCCATACATGAGGCTGTGTAACAAGAACCTACAAAAAGGGCAACACCCTGGGAGCAGTAAAACCCTCCACCTTGCACCCTAAAACTTACGACCGAGATGGAGACACCGAAACTTAACCTCTAAAGCCAAAAGCCCCACAGCAATACAGGGGCCTGAATAATTAGAATTGGGTCTGGGGGGTATGTTTTACTGCAAGTACAATATAAGGAACCCGAAGAATAGTATAGGTAAGTAATAAGGTCCCTATATTAGCTTCATTGGAGGTCAGGCATACAAGCTATGACGTTGTGATACCCCTACTGATACCCCTACTTATGACGTTAGTTCAATAAACCATATAATTAGCAGTCGCGAAAACAAGCAACAAGCCCCCCAAGACCATGTGCGGCAAACAGCAAGTGGCAACAGCGCTCAGTACCAGGCCAGGGTGGAAAATCCGCCGCCGATTCGAACAAGGAGCTTGCCTGAATAGCTTGTGTTGAACAGGGTTGCAATGAGGGCCTCATGTAATCTCGAAGGATATTACCAGAATTCTGAAAGGGCTTGTTTTCACATAGGAGGCGAATCAATCAGAATAGGCTGTTCCGGCATATTGCGCTAGAACCTTGCTAAGAATTGGAATGGGCTGCTACTACTAATCGTTGGAACCTCTCTATCTCATGGATAGGAGGGGTGAAGGCAGAGGGGGTCTAATGTTTGCTTCTGTATTCCGGCTGAAATCAAAGGTTGGAAGTGAAGCGGTTTAGGGTATAGGGTTACAACGTGATTGGTTTAGGTGAATTGAAGACTTGAGGGTGCGTCTGTTCTGTATGGGTGTGCGCATGTATTTGTATCTGTATGTACGTATGTTTGTATGTGTGTATACAAACTGTTTGTGTGCATTTTTCCCTGTACTCGTACAAGTATACAGATTACTTAACAAATGTCTGAACAAATAAAGAACAGATACATGTATATGTGTGTATATATATAAGCATATATTTATATACAGATATAGAGTGGGAGAGAGAGCGAGCACGCGTGTGTGTGTGTGTGTGCGTGTGTGCGTGTGTGTGTGTGCGTGTGTGTGCGTGTGTGTGCGTGTGTGTGTGCGTGCGTGTGCGTGTGTGTGCGTGTGTGTGCGTGTGTGTGTGTGTGGTGTGTGTGTGTGTGTGTGTGTGTGTGTGTGTGTGTTTGTGTGTGTGTGTGTGTGGTGTGTGTGTGTGTGTGTGTGTGTGTGTGTGTGTGTGTGTGTTTGTGTGTGTGTGTCGTGGATTCACTTTCAAAAATTACATCCGACAAGTTGCCGTTGTGCACCGTCAGGAGCAGCTTCTTGTTCCCATACAAGTAGACCTTGCGGGCGTCTTTGGAGCGAAAATATCTTGGGAGGGGGGGGGGGTCCGGTTGAGAAGGAATGCACCTTCTAGGGTGTGTATATCGACATTGCCAAGGGTTAGGCTCATTTATCATCCTGGGACCCAGCACTTGACTTGCATTTTACGGGTTGCTCCTCGGGTTGTAATTTTGTCGAAGTCATTCCAGGCGCCCATGAGTTTGCAAGTTTGGAAGTGCCGGTGGCTCCTCCGAGGGTCAGAGAAGTACACAGTAGCCGGTGCTAGAATAAAAACAATGCTGGGGCAACCCTTAGCCAAGTCCTCTTACCTCATATGCAGTCAGGAAACTAGCAACAAAACCTGCGGGAATCTACCTACAAATGGCACGACCCTGAGCCCAAAAGGTTCCCATTCACAGTCCCGCTCAGCTTGTGGACAAGCTGATGGTCACTGGGTCAACCAACAGGAACCTCCAACCCTGAACACTCTACCGTGAACAGCTTAATCTGATACTCCTGCCCAAGAACTCCCAAAGAAAACTCCTGCAAAACTTTGCAAGAAACCGTAAGTTCTGAACCCTATACCGCAAACCCCAAAACCTTAAGTGTATATCTGCACACCAAAGCCCAGACCTAAGCTTTTTGTAACTTGGTCCCGCGCTCCCCTTGAGAGTCTTGCCATTGGGAATCGCAACTGAGGCAGGCAGGAGAGTGGGTAGGTTACGGGAGCTCACGAAGAGTGGAGGAAGTGAGGGGTTTAGGGTTTAAGATGGGGTCTTTTATACCATACTTATAATAGGGAACCCCAAAAAGGTAGAGGCAATTATTAAGGGCCTCTTTAGTAGGTTACTACGGGAGCTTCAGCAAGAGTGGAGGAAGGAATATTTCGCGATATAATATACTCAGTTCGATGTCTTGATCTGCCACACAAGTCGATCAGCATAGCGCACAACCCAGAGACTCCAATATTCCTTAATTAGGGAATATATCCTAAAATCATATTATGGGTCCTACTATAATTTAAGGTATATTCCTTAATTAAGGGACTTTGGAGTCTCTGGGAATGCAGGGACAACAATATAAGTCCGAGCAAGGCTAAGGATGCTTGCGGGAAGAAGGTTGGACTCGCCAGCTTCCACTCCAGTACTTGGAGGATCATGGGACTTAGTAGTTCCTTAAGGGTACGAGAGGGCTCTATAATAAAGGGCTCCTTAAAGGAATCTATGAGGGTTCCATAATGGAGGATCATGGGACTTAGTAAGTAAGGTTATAAGTACCCTAATTGGGGTTATAAGTATAGTTACCTTAATAATAACCGTAGTTACTAAGTCCCATGATCCTTTACAGTAAGTAAGTTGTTTTATACTCTTGGGGTTGGTCTGCCACAAGCCAACCTTGGCATGCTGACTAATCGGAAGGCCATAGGACAGCCCGCAAATGTTCTCCATCACCAAAGCTGAACGAAGAAGGTAGTCGATGGCTGGTTCTGTCAGAGCAGACACCTTTGTACTCAAACTCGACGACTCTTCGAGCAGTGAATCTTTGAGCATGCGTCTGGCTACATTGAGATATCCCTTGGCATCAACAGGCACGAACTCAATCAGGTCATCAGGGGAGTCAGCTCGCACAAGCTCGTCCCCAAAGGGTCGCTTGATTGGGCCAACCATGGTACAGGCATCACCAGACCACGGAGCACTTGCCAGTTCGTACTGTGCAACAGGGCGATCAGCCGCCTTCTTTTGTCTAGGAGAGTCTAGGAGCGATGACGGTGGCATCGGTATGTTCCTCATCTTGCAGTTCTCCCTTCGAGCCACCTCCTCCACTTCCTTTTCCTTTCTTTCCCTTATCGCTGGTGTCAGACCCTTCGATCCTTTAAGTAACTACGAAAACCATCAGCACCTATAAGGCAGCACCTTACATGACTTAGAAGACTACTGGCGAGGACCCCCGGTCCTTGAAGCACCTGGCAGTTTGGGAAGACCTTGAAAGTAGGATTTAGGGTCACGAAGGTTCTCGCATCCAGCGCCGGAGCTCTGGCATCGGAACCGATGCAAAGTTTAAGTTTCTGGGGGTTTGTAAAGGGTTAGGGCTTAGGGTTTGGCACGGAATCACAGTCGTGGCGATTAGCAGCAGCAATACGCCCTCTTATCAGCCTCCGGCGGGTTTGGGCATGGTAATATAGGGCAATGACTCAAGGGTCATTATATGGGAGGTTCCGAATAGGGGATATACTAGCCTAAACAGTAGGATCCTCATTATACGGACTCCAAAATAAGGTACCCTGAATTTTCGGAAACTCTAAATACCTATAAAGCCCTTAAAGGAACCCTTATAGTACCCTTATAGTACCACTCTAACGGAACCCTAATCGGAAGCAACAGTAGCAGGCCGAGGCACTGGATGATGCCGACAGAACCTTCCAGGCAGCAGCTAGGTACGCGCATGGCTAAACAAGCCAAGCCCCAGGGATCCTTTACGGGTTTCTCTAAGGATTCCGTTAAGGGTTCCTTAAAAGAGCACTGCACACAGAATCATCGTGTTCGATTCTGAATCATGCAAGTATACTCTTATATAGTCTTGTCAAGCAAAAAGGAGCACTAACTGTAAAAAGCCACTAAGGCTCGTACATTACAGGCGTTGTGGATGTAATGTATGAAACGTTGCATTCGAATTGTCTAGTACGAGGTACCCCAAAACCGCACAGAAGCTAAACCATGCAATTCTGCATTTCTGGTCTCGCACGATTGCCATGCATAATCCGGGGTATATGTATACTAGGGATTTTGGTTTTGGATGCTTCTGAAGACTCTTTTTGAAACAGCGGCCGTTCTGAATACAACCTGGATGCTTAAACGCGAACCTACGTGGGAATCGAACAACTGATATGCGGACCTGGCATCCCTGGACTAGTGACAAGTATCGCACAATAGCAGGAACGGTTTGGGTCAGTGTTTGCTTGTAGCTGAAATGTCCGTTTCGTCGCAACTCCTGCAACCGTACCCCTAGCACCGCGCAGTGGGGAGGTATCAAATTTGAAAAAACGGGGAACCCCTAAACCACTGAATCGTAAATCTCACAAACTTAACCCTAATACTTCAACCCCTAAGCCGATACTCTAAACCCCTAACCCTAAAACCCTCAACCCTCACCACTATAGGCTCAAGCCCTAAACCCCTAAGCCTGCACAAACTAGACGTTTATCCCATCTTCCGGTCACACTGCTACAGCCACGCAGCCCCAAACTTTGTGTGGATTCCCCGAGTGCAATACACGTTAGCAGCAATGCTTGCAGCTGATTTTAAGCAAAGCGCACACATGAACGCATAACCGAGTTCAGTACGGTTGAGGATTTAAGGTTTAGGGTAAAGTTTAACCTTCTGAGTCAACAGGATTCCAGCGCAGTCAGCCAGTGATGAGCGCATCATTGAAGGTGAAGCTTTCGCTTCAACGCACGGCAGCTACAGGTAGCGGGCAGGAGTCTCCATGCCATGAATGAAACCGATTACTTATCTTGCTCCAGCAGCAAAGCGCATTGCTGCCGTTCAAGTGTGTCTTGTCTAGGTGCGCCTAGGCTTTGACGGCAGCAGGAAAATGCTTTGCATGGAGGGCCAGGGGATTCAGCAAGTCAGGGTTTAGGGGTATATAAAGGTTTAGTGGTTTAGGATTGGAGGTTCAGGGTTGAGGGACTATAGGGTGGGAAGCTACGAATCGCTGTCAGAAGGAAGGGATTTTGCAATATCTTAGCTGCAGCGATCCTTGTCAAGGCTCTTGGAGTGATGCTTCTACTTGGGATGCTTTTGGTATGTATGTATTGCATCCGCATGTGCGGGATGCTTGATATTCCGTCTCTAAAGACCACCCCAAAACCTTGACTCTCAGGGCCCAATCTAGATCATGCAAACGGTCTGAAACTTGATGGTCTGTGTCTCTTAGGTTTACCAGCCCAGTCAAGCACGCCTCTGCACAGCCTCGTGCAGCCCATCGTTCTCTGCATCATAATGCGGATTGGGCCTGCCCGGAACTTTGGAGGGGGTGCTGAAACGCTATGATTGAACTGAGGCTAACTGAGGTATGTGTTACAGACATTCGAATTGTGTTTGTTGAGGAGGGGGGGCGATGACAAATCTGACAACCCCTTATATCTCTGCAGTACAGTACACCCAAAACAGAAAACCTCTCCGATTTTCTGGAGGTGCGACGGCTTAAGGTTTATGGTTCAGGGGTTCGGGGTTTTTAGGTTTTTTAAAGCTCCTTTTACCCTCGCATTTTAGAGGTTTAGAGTTTAGGGTTTAGGGTTCTGGGTTGCGGTGCCACGATGATGACAACAGGGGTTTGGGGGTAGCTTTACTATGCGTTTACCAAGGAACCCAAAGGAATAGTAGTTGTCAGTGTTCAGGGATCGGTATTCATCTGTTTGAGACTGTTGAGTCACTAGACGAGGTTGTAATGACCCTATGAACACCAGAAAACACATTCCTCCATTCTCATCCTTAAATAATCCATGAAGACACAAGCCCCAAGCCCTGAACCCTGAACTAACCCTGCAAATCAGGGCAAATCAGCCTTTTTAACTTTGACACAATAAAGCCGTTTTACAAAATACCGAAAGACTACTCAGAGCTTGAAAAGCCCTTGCTCTCAAACCTACTAAACCCTTCAGAAACCCCTCGAAAACAAAGAGCAGATCAGAACCCTACAACGACCCAACCCGTAAATCCTGGAGCCTACGCCCTGTTCTAGGCGTAAAAACTTGCAAACAGAAGTCTCCTCGAAGTGTAGCTCCCGAGATTGGAGTTCGAGCCTCGCAGAGTGATACAATCTAGGGCCTACCTGGACCCTATAAAACCTTCCTTTTCAAGGTTTCCTATTCTGATTTCCTTAAAGGTCCTGAAAAATGCAGGTTATTTGGGGTTAGGGTAGGGTTTAAGGTCCCTAAACCCCAAAGCCTAACCCCCCTCCCCAAACAAACAACACACACATAAATTCAGCCCGTCAAGTTCCTACTTGGTGCGGAGAGGGAGCCTTCGCAATCATATACTAGGAATATACGGGGTCACAACAACGACGTTAAGAGTTCAGATCACTATAGTAGGGGTACATTCTGATGTGTATGAGGATTTAAGGTTCAAGGCTCCTGCGTGGGGCATAATAGCGGCATAGCGCTTCAGAGATCAGGGTCCAGCGCTCTAGGGTGCCACAGGGATGCGGACATGCCAGACCCCACATTTGCTTAACTATACATGCTTTAGATTTAGCTTGCTGTCCCGCAGACCATTCCCCTCAAACCCTGAAGCACTATTCTTGTCTTGCTGGGATGGCTTTTACGCACACTGAAACATATTTATAAATAGGGTCCCGTATAAACCCAAATAAGGAAAATACAAAATGTCACAAAATCCAACCTAGCTTGAGCCCCGAAACGACGGCGAGGCCCTGAACTCTCAAAGCCAATGCCCGGGGGAGGCCCTCCAACTGTTGGCCTGAAACACTTACAGAATAAAGTAAAAGCCAGAAAGTTGGAATATGATTCTCCTAAGCCCTTTATGGTAAATTATAGGGTACCCTACCATGAAACCATATTCCAACTTTCTGGAGTTCCCTTTATGGGAGTTTCTTAGAAGGGGCCCTCAGGGTTCAGGGTTTGGGGTTCCCACCCTGTAATAGAGGTATAATAGGAATATAGTAGGGCCCTAATATCATCCCTGATAGTCACTATTACAGGGTGAGGGCAGCTTCTAGGGAGTTTCCGGAAATGAGGGGTACCGTATTTCGGGGTCCTTGTAATAAGGATCCTACTGTTTAGGGTACTACATTAGGGTCCCCTATTTTTGGACACGCCCATATAGGGGCCCGAATACTCGGAATGCGGTTTGGTTGTATAAACATGTGCGGACCTTGGGGAAACCAGCACGAATAGCTCCGTCCCTATTTGTCAATAACTCAATCAATAACCGTAAAGACATGTAAAGACTAGGTGCAGGGTCTGAGGTCTACGATTTCACTTGACGGCTTTGCATTTTGTAGGGTTTCGTTTCTTTACTTGACAACGATTTTAGAGTTTTGAAAGGCAGGATCTCAGATGGCAATAGACTGTTTTTAAACGAGCTTTCAGAGTTGCTCGTTCTTTGCGTTTTGGTAGGAGCGTAACTGGGCTTTTATAGGGTTTCGCAACCCTTATAAGGAAGGCCACAACACTAGAGTAGCACCAGAGTGCCGATATTTATGACCCTTACGCAAGCAAAACAGACTCCGCAGTATAATCGAAGTCTTTAGGAGGCTCTGATGAGGTTTTAAAGATTTCTTGTGGAGTTTTCCATAGGCTTGTAGCATGCTTGTTAAAGTTTCATAGGCTTTGTCCAAACAGCCAAAACGCTAGCTCCGTCTCACTTTGAGGTTTGGGGCTTTTGGTTTAGGATTGTCGCTCTCGGGTTTTATAGGGCTTGTTCCTGAGTATCCTGCCAACGTGACCGAGTCCTCTGGCCGTCAACGTGGTGCTCCTTCGAGGGATCTTGTTTATCCAGTTCTGGTTTAAGGGTTTAGAGTATTGGGTTTCGGAGTTAAGAAAAGATTTTGTAAGCATGCTTACAAAATCTTTTCTTAACTCCTACACCTAAACTCTAAACCCTTAATATGTGCGGGTTCTGTAAGGATTGCCAAAGGGTTATGCAGAAGTTCATACGGCTTGAAGGGGTTCGACAAGCTCCTCCGAGAACGGTTCCTTTCAACAACGCCCTAGCCCGTAAACCATTGGCCCTGAGAGATTACGGTTGATGATATAAATCCTACACTACCCATCACAAGGAATATACCATAAATCCCATAGTTTAGGGTCCTTAAGGTAATGCAGGATTTGTATCATCAACAGTTAGTCCCAATCCCTGTGAAGCTTGTCACGAAAACAGCACCTCTACAACGACGCCGAAGTGAAAACAAGAGCTGACGCACAGGATCCTATCAAATACCTCGCACACCCAGCTCCGGACAGCTTCTTTACAAAGGATTAACGAACCCCCATTCCTTCAGGGCCTTGGTATTAGGATCCTTTGTAGAAAACGCTGGTTAAGAGCCCCTAAGCACTAAAACCCCAAACCCTAAACAACACAAATGCCTAAACCCTAAAACTCCCAAAACTCCTTAAACCACTAAAACCCTAAACCCTAAACAACACAAATGCCTAAACCCAAAACGTACTCCCCCAATAAGCCACAGAAATAAAAGCTTAAATTTTCCGATTCCTATTGAACTATAAGAACCCAAAAAGTAAAAAGGCTGGGTATTGGGAATCTAAGGTTGCCTACCGAACGCCTAAACCCTTAAACCCCTGAACCCCTAGACCCTAAAACTCCTAAACCCTTTAAAGATCCCTTTTCCACCCTTCAAGGACTCAAAACCTGGCACCTCCGGGATCGGTCCAACTCCCCCGGCGTCGCCGCCGGAACCGCTGCCTGCTTCAGGGTTTATAGGCTATACCTGGACCCCAAGAAACCTACCTTTTTAGGGCCTAGGTCTGGAGTTTAGGGTGTAGGGGGTTTAGGGTGTTTAGGGTATAGTGAAATGTGGGGTTGAACATTTCAGAAAGTTCGGGGGTGCTGCTTTCTTGTCTTGGAACGTGTTGTGCTGAAGGTCTTCCGGCAAATTACAGGTTATACGTCCATAAGCCTAAAGCTCGTCAGACATGATGAACATAGCAGTTCTGGAAACCCGTTGGGTTTGAAAAGTATTGAAACATGATTCAAAAGGAACAATCAGAAACATCAAAAAGCAATTAACAAAAAGACACACACACACACCATAGTATTGAGCCCTAACGGAGCCCTTACAGAAATCTTAAAGGAAACCAAGGAACACCCAGTGAAGATGCCGGAACTCCTCCACACTTGAGCGATGCGAGGTTGCTGAGGCCGCAGCCGAGCTGCTGAGCACCATCGTCACGTCCTCCAAGGTTGAGGGTTTATGGTTTAGGAGTTTTGTGGTGTAGGGTCTACCTTAACCCCCCCACAACAAACCTACATTTTTGAGGACTTGTAGACTTTACATAGTACGTAGTACGGAACCTAAACAAAGGCAGGTCTACCTAGGGTCATCCTCCAGCGTGGGTTTCAGAGTTTCCGTGGTTCGGGCTGCTGCTGGTATCTTACACATCACAGCTCCCCCCCCTACTTGGAGGTTCATGGGCAGTTATAAGTGGAGTTAAAAGCCCCCTAATATGGGTAGTAGTTATGGTTACCCTACTTATAAGCCCACTTAAAACTAAATATGAACCTCCAAGTAGACAGGTTGAAGACATGATACAGATGGTTCCCTCATGGGAGATCACGTGCTGTTGCCATACGGAACCACCATGTGCATTCTTTCAAAGCCATTGATCTAGGAGTCGGAATAGCGTCAGAAATCGCTGATACCATAAAAAACAATATGTTTAATATTTTCTTGGGTTTTATATATGAACAAACACAAAAAGTAATTCCTAAGAAGACTGTAGATACGATTCCCGAAAACCTAGTTTATGTCTTCAGGCCCCCGTTTTAGCTGCGACGAGCCCACGGTACAATGCAAAACGTGTATACAGGTTCTTGCGGCTTCGAGGATTCTACAACGTTTCAGGGTTCAGGGCTTTTAGGGGATAAAGGGGTTCAGACTTCACGGGTTTACAGTGATATAACAGATATAACCCAACACCGCAAACAAACTTCGGTAGAACCCCTAATCCCTAAACCCTGTGCCCCAAACCCTGAAGTTGAGGGCTGTTGAGTGATTGGCGGAATCCCGAACCCCAGCAAGTAGCAAGTCCGCGCTGCTACTCACTAAGGGCCCTAAAGCCGTGGGTGTGTATTATACTTTACTATATAGCAATAGAGAGGGACTATAAGCGGACATTCCTGAGAATTGTCGGGCCTCACTGGTGCGATAGGCCACACTGGGTGCCGCCACGCTGCGCGATGTGGGCGAGGCCTGCATCACAACAACCCCACCGGACCTAAAACCCAAACCATCTCCACCCCTGCGAACAAGCCTCGTTGTGAAGGCTCTTCCCAACAAAAGCACTCAGAAGCTTGCTTCCTAAATCTCCTTAAACCCTAAACAACACCAATCCTCAAAACCACACCGTGTTTAGGGGCTGGGACTTAATATAGGGGCCTTAACAATTCGAATAAAGTCTTGGGGCCCGCTATACCATATTTGTATAGGTTGAACACCCAAAATTGTATAGGCAATTATGAAGGCCCCTATATTAGGCTTCAGGGTTTCAGGTTTCCCACATCTCCCGCCGATGTTTTCGGTCCTAAGCCCAAAAGGGTTCTAAGTACCTACATATAGTCGACTGTAGGATTTCTATATTTGGAGTTACGATTATTGTTTGGGTATAAATATTCCCCATATCGGTGCTTAGGACCCTTTGGGAAACAGTATGGGAGACAGGGGACTTCGAATGTCGGGAGGTTTTAAGGCGCACGTAAGCAGACGTAGCTTCGATATGCTCATGCGAATAATCCCTTAGTGTCTGTTTTTTTTTAATTCAAAACGTAGTGAACCCCATGCTTTAAACGATGATTAACTCCTGCAATGCTAGAGAGATCTAGAGAGCATAACCCTGCAAGCCGCAGCAGCAGCCCGAAACCCCGATTCCGGACACTTGAACCCTGTGGCCAGCGTACCACGAGAAGCTGAGTTCCCATAGCACCCTGAGCCCCTACACCCAGTCCATAAGCGGAAAGACAAAAGCCAAGTTGGACCCTAGAGCGCGCACTATAGAGGAGCATTGGTAATCCAAAGGGGGCCTTGCGTGGGTCCGTCAATGACAAAGACCTTCATCAAGCATAAACAGTAAGCCTGCCGACAACGATAACGACGATGACGACATCACCGCCACCGACTGCCTCTCCTCCAGCCTTGAGCCCAACACCCGTGAATCGTGAGTCACTGTACATCCGTAAATCCTTACCCCTACACCCTCAACCCTGGAGCCTGAAAACTGTCCATCCTTTAAAACGGGTTCTTAACCCAATGTAATACACACCTACGCCCGACTCCTGAATCCTACGTCCCAAAATCCTGAACCCTGTATCCTAAATCCTGTGAACCTACACAAACCAGTGCAACCCAACAAAGCCTTTACGATTCAAAGAATATTCTCAACCCCCCCGTCAAAGACCATGTAATGCCCCAAACCGCATCAACCCTGCATTAGCAACAAAAACCCACAAAGCCCTAACGAATAAAAAAGTGCTCTGCAACCCAATTCCATGAATACAGACTCAGCAGCCCATTCAAAGACCCATGGAGCCTGCAAGTCTTATGGCATGAAACCTTCAACCCTAACCAAAGAAGCATAAACTAGACAAGCCCGCCGCACTTTGCAACCCCTTTGCTGAGACGGCCTGTGCCAGGACGTAGCCGGTTTGGGCGTGTCCAGGCCTAGGACGGTCTGTAACTTTGCTTGTTGGTTGGAATTTCGGGTTTAGTGGCGTTTGGGGTTGAGGGTTGGGGTTTGGGTTAAGGGCTTTTTTGAAGTTTGTATAGGGAGGTGAGTTTAAGGCTCGTGCAGGTTGTTGAGTGTAGGAGTTACGGCCATGGGCCATGAGAAGCGGTATGTGGAGCTTGGGTTGTATGGTTTGCGATCAAAGTGTTCAGGCTGCGGTGTTTGAAGGTTTCAACAGTTTTCAAGTTTCGTTGGCAGTTTTTTTGAACCCGAGACCCTAAATTAACCCTGAACATCCAGACCCCAAGAACGCCTAGCCCAAACCCTAAGTATAGCCTTGGCCTTGAACGACTTTTCGATCTGACATGCTTACTCCGGGAGGAGCACTTAGACTGGCAATCAGCTCGTAAAGGCCCTTCTCGATGAGCCGCTCCTGTAAGAAATACCCGGATCAGTGATTCAGCTAATGAAATCTTCATGGATAAGCTTCGAGCTCAGCTCTGCATTTCCTTTCATGGGAGCGCACTTTTGTCATTGGGTTTAACCCTGACAAGACGTGTATAAAAACCTGACCACACCCTTGTAGAACTGCACCCAACAGTCTCGAGCCACGGGACGGGCTCGTGCAGCTATGGCTTGGTCGCCACCCTGCAAAGAGGAATGGTTTTAGGGCTTTAGGGCTTGTCGTGCTTGTTTGGGAGTAGGGTTTCGGACGCAGCTTGCAGGATGTCGAGACTTGATTCTGCTGGGATTTTCACAAGCTCTTGTTCTTGAAGGATCTACCAAGATCAAGTGTCATCCCTACCCAGTAAGCAGCTCTGGACATCATTCTTTACAGAACCTGAGGCCGCAATCTTAAACTCCGACCCTGAACCTTAAACCCCTTGCAAAACCCTACAAGAGTTCTATAGAAACCCTTGCACCCAACCGAAACGGGCTTACTCCAGACACCTTACAAATCCAGACAAAAGTCCAGACACTCGGATGTAGCCTTGGGCGGGGCGGGCAGGGCAGAGGGGCAGATGTGGGCAGAGGGCAGAGGGCCACAGACAGGGCACAGGGCACAGGGCGGCACGGGGCATGGGGCATGGGCAGGGGCACGGGCGGGGTGGCACCGGCACGGGGCAGAGCAGGTTGACGCGGCTTAGCCACTTGATGCATGAACTGGAAACTGAGTCTGGCACTAAAAAGACGTCACGGGGTTGATGTGCAGAAGCTTCGATCTGTTATGGCCCTTGGACATACCGAGTGGTTCTGTCACTTTTTGGTAGAGGGGCTGGGAAACCAAGGACCGATCCACAAAATCTACATAGCCATGTTTTGCAGGAAGATTACCGTAGCTACAAATATGTATGTTGTACTGTATAACTTATGGTTATGTATATATATATATATATACATATATATATATATATATATTTATTACACGTATATTATATCCTAAATGTTATCTAACCTAACTGTTACAGAGTGGGGGCAGCACTAACCTAAACCCCCTCCAACCCTGAACCTGAAGCTGGTAACGTGGCCTCCATCTTCCACAACCTGCGCGTGGCCTCTCCAGGAAAACATCACGCATTGTGGAAACCCTAAACCCTAAACCTTAAACCCTAGGCTACCCAGTGCCCCCTAGTAAGGGTGGAAGGCTTCCTCAGGCTACTACAGAAGCCTGAATAATTAGAAGAGGATTCTCCGGCTTCTAAACGAACATATAACATATATGAGGATACCCGGCAGCTTTAAGAAATGCCATGCTACGTTTTCAAGCCGCTGCAGCAAACCCTGCAAGACCTCGTCATAACTCTTTCTCTTTCACCGATGAACACGACATCAAATCCCTGAGAAAGCCGATCACAAGCCGACGAACCGTGTAATATTCCTATAGAAACCTCGCAGACTTGACAGGTGTTTATTTTGGTTTTGCAGGCTGCGTCTGAAACAGGTTGTAAAGGGCATGGTAGGGTCGTGTATGGTTGTCATAGGGCTGTATAGGGTATTTACGGTTTATGAGGCGCTATGAGGTCGCATAGCTTTTTTGGATGTATCTTTCAGAGGACGTTGTAAGGTCTGCTAAATACTTCTGGTAGATCTTTTTAGACCCATGTAGGCATAGCGGTTTTCATGCGGATTCATAGGGCTGTATAGTGTGTTCTTATGTAAGTCGGACAGTGCTGCAGGGCACTACTCGGCACTATTCGCAATGTTTTCCAACATCTCCTTTATTGAGGGTCTTAGAACTGGAATCATCTGTAACTAGGGCATCTGGCATTAAGTTTTACACAAAGGGTTAAAGATTACCTACTCCACTGCTGAAATTTATGGGGTCCTCAAGAGAGGGTGGTTCAAGGGAAAAGGGCGTCCTTAGATGGAACCTCAGGGAGCACTAGGGAGAACTAAAATTCGTAGGTTGTCTACCCCTCCATAAGGATATTACAATACCCTAAACTGAAAACCCCTAAACCCTAAACCCTAGTAAGAAATCCTATCAAGCCCCATGAAGACCTCGTTGACCTCATGGAGTTGAACCCCAGAGGCTCCGACAGCCCTGAAACCCCTAAAACGGTAGACCCTAAACCCTAAACTCCAAAGCCCTAAACCCCTAACCCCCGAAACCCTAGCCCCTAGAATGGCCATCTAAAACCTAACCCCCCCAAAACCCCTGTTTCAATACTAAAATCCTAAACCCTCGCCCCTGATGTAGAAGGAGGCCTGGGCTCGGCGCAGAGGCGACCAGGCTCCTACTGCCGGCCTGCTTGGAGGTTCAAGCCGGGAGCTTTAAGGGGGGCTTTAAGGTGGTGAGCAAAGCGGGGCTTTGACAAAGGGGCTTTGAAGGCTTGAGGGAGCTTTAAGGGGGGTTTTGTTGCGAAAAATCATGGGCCTAGTCAGGAACCAAGAGGGTCCATATGGGTAGTTGTCAAAATTAGGGTCCCTAATTGGGTACCCTAAATCATAGGTGCCGTACTATAATGGGGACCCAAAAAGGGACCGTAATTTTGACAACCACCCATATATACACCACCATTATGGAAGTAAGTCGCAAGAGCCATAATGGGGATGGTCTTTTGGGACCTAATTCCACAGTAATTGTACTGTAATTGGACCCGATGGGTGAGGCTTGGGGTTCAGGGTTGTCATGGCTTCCTATAAGCCGGATATCGGAACACGAGCACCATAGGCGTTGGCAAACAGGTCTTCGGTCAACGATAGCAACCCATGTCCAGCTGCTGAGCGCCCCAACGGGATGACTTGCGATTGTTGCCGGTGTCCGTGCATCCCCGCTATGGCGCTGCTGCCGGAAGGCAGTGCCTGCTTGAGATGGCACCTACAAATTGCCAGTCTCTGTCTCTGCGTACGCGGGATATGGCGACATACGCCGCTCCTGGCACGAAGGGCACGTCCACCCAGATCGTGATCTGATCTAGTGTCGCGCCTTGTATTTTGTGCAGCGTGGTGCTGTAGCCGGGCCGCAAGGGGTGCGCGGTGACCCTCCGAGTTGTTCCGTCTGCCAGCTCACATTCATGCGTGATCGGATGCAGTAGGACCACTTTTCCGTTGTCAAAGACGGCCTCTAGGCCGCTGGGGCGGAGTCGTCTCGCGATGCCCCCCATTCCATGGACGAAGCCGTGCTGTTTGTCCTCGTTTCGGGCCAGTCACGCGCATGCCTTCGGATACGAGCATGTGAACGGGCTCGGCATCGACTCTGTCCAAGCCACGGAAGTTGCTGCACAAGGGTGTATCATTATCCTACCAGGTCTCTTAATTGGGGTTCTAAGCATACCTGCCGGACTAAGTCCCCTGATCCTCCGAGTAGCGCGCTAAGCGCAGTCGTAGTGGTGTTTCATGGTCCTTCAACAGCATGGGGTCTTAAACCCACTTTGACTGATCTTCCTATTTTCGTCTACACAGAAAAGGATGCTCCGCTGGGTTGGGGCGCAAACGGTTTATGGCACAGTGCTTAAAGTCCACGGTTTAAGTTACCCAACGGCCCCATAGTAGTTCCATTTTGGGGTTAATATTTAGAGTCCTACAAGGTAATCCCCAAAAGTAACTACTATGGGACCTATGGGTACATCGGGCCCGAGGTTTGGTCTAGAGCTTGAAGAAGGAAAAACATGACGGATTAAAGTACAGGGAAACGTTTGCGAAGCTTAGGAATTAGGGTTTACGGGTACTGGTCCAAGGTATACCAGGACCTTCCAAGGACTCTAGACCTAAGAGTAACCTAGGAATAAAAAGGGTGCCCTTTTTGGTTTAAAGGGGTTTATAAGGGAACCTGAGCCTCAAAAAAGGGAATAAGGGCCTACTCTGGGTCCTAGGACTTGTAAGATGGGTTTCATGCTCCTCATTAAGAGGTCGTTTTGGCTGCAGGGGTCCAGGTAGGCTTTGTGCTTCACGCGATAGGGATTTGAATTTGCCTGAACATAAACCCTAGAGCCCTAAACTTCAAAGGGTACCCTATAAACCCTACACCCCTCCCGCCCAGAGGGTCTCAGGGCTGAGGCGTGAAGTGAGAAGTCTTGGGACGGGTCGCCGAGTAAACGCCGACGAGGAGGGTATTGGAGTTGTGGTTTTAAGTCATGGGTCATGGGTTTGGGGGCTGACAGATGGGTTGTTGGCCAAGGATTGCAAAACTTTCGGATGACACAGAAACCCGTATGAAAATCTTTTCAACACCGGTGGACTTGAGATTCAGCGTCTACGTAGACCCCCCAACTACCCTTTAATGTACCCCAAATACCCACAACTAAGGGCCATAAGGACTCTATTCAAGGGTTTTTTGGGGGTCCTGATAGGATGTGCTAGGTTCGTACGTGCAAACCAATGCCAGTCGGTAGCTCTACTTGGGATATGGTCTCGCGCTACGGCCAGCATCTGCCAGCGCTGCCCTACATAGAAGGATCTTGAAAGCACAGCATTACAACAAGGTCAGGAGAAATGTAATTTCTGTTCGATCGAGCTTGCGCGTAAGCTCCCCTGCAGCCCTAAAACCAAAAAACAAATTGGGTATGACCCCTTGAATACCACTAAGTTTTGGATCCCCGGGTCTATGTTATATTCAAACTAAGCCGAGGAGCCTATAAACCTTAAGCCTTTAGAAAAACCCTAAACCCCCCAAAGCCTAGACAACGTTCGAACAAGATGAACTTAGAGGATGTATACAGGAATATGGTTCAAGGGGGAGGGTACTAGGGACCCTTGTGGAACCTTGGGGAGGACGATAGTGAACCCCAGAAAGTTGGAACATAGATTTAGAATGATTCATGCTGGAGTTCCCTCTACTTTACGTTAAGGGGATGAGGCAATGATGTCCCACCTGTCTGGCTTCTACAGTATTGAGAATAAGGGATTCTTAAGATATCTACACCCCCTGGGAACACCCTCCAATCAAAATCCTACCCTAAAGGTCCATATACCCACATCGCATATACTTTGGGCCCAATGTACCTATATAGGGAATACTTTAGGGCCAATGCATATACTATATGAGTACATGGACCCTTAGGGCTATAGTCAAGCCTGAGCCGGAGCGGCCAAGGAACCTCCTGGCGAGTTCAGGAGCTAAGGGCTACCATGTTTAGAGCTTCTGGGATTGACGGTAGGGTTACAAGGCTCAGGGCTTAGGGGTTTAGGGGTTAGTTAGGGTTTAGGGTTTAGGGTTCAGGGTTTAGGGCTTATGTAGGAAGGGCACCTGGACGTAGTTAAACAATCTTTGAGCCGAGTTTCAGAGGTTTCGCTCGAATATTGGCAGATGGGAGATTGCTCGACGATGGGATTCATGACGTCTGCGGTTGTGAAGAACCGGACTTCACACAGAGAACTCTCACCAAGAGGGTCCATATACACTACTACTATGGGAATGAGGTCCCAAAAACCATGATGGGGATGGTCTTTCGGGACCTAATTCCATAATTGTAGTGTATAAGGACCCTCTGGGTGAAATCCAAACGAGGAATTGGCTCACCTTGGCTTTCCAGGCGCAGCCCCTTCGTGCTTCACGCTCTCAGTGTCCAACCTAAACCCCTGACTAAAGCGACCAAAATTGAGGGAGGATCTCCTTGATTTTCTAAGATCTACCGTGTTTACTTAGACCGTCAATCTTTCACGAACCGTAAGCATACAACAAACAACAACATAGTCTACATCAGGCTTTACCCTCAGCGCTACCTGGCAATCCGAAAGCCTGCCGTTTTGGCGCTGACAATCTTCTATAATAGTTTAGGGTTTAGGGCTGAGGGGTCAGAACTCTAGTATTTTTGTAGGGTTTGAGGCTGCAGGTAAACCAACGCCTTGCACCTTGCACCTTAAACAAAAGATGTGTGGGAGACAAAGCCTGACGTCAGATGCCCTGGACCTGCAGCTCCTGAACAGGCAAAGAGCCCAAACACTTTAACTTTAGCCCTGTGAATAAATCTGTTCAGACCTCGGGATAAACTGTATAGTCGCTTTGCAACTGTAGTACACATATATATTTAACTCAGAGCCTTGTTCTATTCATTCAGGTCCCTGCTTAAATCCGACACAAAGTATATCCCAACTCCACTACTGTGGACTCACTAGACCGCACGTAACATCCGAAACTCTGAAACGCAGACCACAAGACCCCGAAAGTGCATGAAGCGCATCACAAATAGTTCCACAATGCAACCTCGACCCACGAATACTGTACTTGGAGGTTCATGGGACTTAGTAAGTAAGGTTATAAGTTATAAGTACCCTAATAAGGGTTATAAGTATAGTTACCCTAATTAAAACCCTAGTTACTAAGTCCCATGATCCTCCAAGTATGGCCATCAAATTAGGGTTCAGGGCTTGAAACCCCGGAGTCGTTCATAGATTAGGGTCGGTTGGTTGATGCAAGGTTTAGAGCTTTGGGCGCTTACCTGCCACCACTGGTTGGAAGAGGCTCAGGGACGGCGACACACGCGGCCCTGGGGAACACTCGTAGGGCTCTGGGGATTTAGAGTGTTGCATTTAAGCTTTCGTTCTACGGAGTTGTTCCAAAGGTCGGACGGTTGTGGATGACCTTCCTTTAAGGAGTTCACAGCAAAAACGGGAAGCTACTCATGGCTATCTTGGAGACAGGTATTTCTAATAATTAGCGTTTGGGGTATCTCCATGTTGTTTTTTGCTAGACCGAGGGTTTACAGATTCGGTTTTGGGCTGAGGGCTGTGGGCTCTAACATCAACAGTTTCAGGCTATGTGCTATAGTCCCCCATCGCAAACAAGTGGGAATTCGAAAGCCTCAAGCCGCTACAAAACCCACAAGTAATGTTAACAAAACACTGACACTTCAAAATCCCTGTGCAACCCTGCCCGAAACCCTTGTGAAACCCTGCAAAATCTCTATACCACCCGACCCCAAGCCCCGGTAAAACCCTACGCAACCCCCCAAGCCCCCATAAAACTCATAAGTGAATTTTGTGCTTCAAGTTCTGACCCTGCACCAACCCACCGGTTCGGACCTTAAGGTAGTCCGTGTACAGGAACCTTTAAAGGATCCCTTTTGGGAACCCTTAAAGGATCCACATATAGGTACTTTGGTGCAGATTAGGGTTCCAGACTTTCCGAGCTCCCTGCCGGCAGTGTGGGAGAGGCCGGCGGCGGGAATCACCTGCGAAGCTGTGGCCACGTAGCGGGGCTCTAGAGGATTTCGGGTTCAGGGTTTCGGGTTAGGGCTTGTACTTGGAGGATCATGGGACTTATGAGCTATACTTATAACCCCAATTAGGGTAATTACTTATAACCTTACTTACTATAGTAAGTAAGGTTATAAGTAATTACCCTAATTGGGGTTATAAGTATAGTTACCCTAATTCTAACCCTACTTACTAAGTCCCATGATTCCCATGATCCTTTAAGTAGGGTTTAGAGCTTCAGGATTGTATGCTGTTGACTGTCGAGAGTTCTGGGGTTTGATTGGAACCAATGAGAGGGCTTGAGGGGCTTCTGGGACTTTCTGAAGTACAGGGCACTCTAAACCCTAATCCCCTCGACCCTAAACCCTAAACCCCTAAAGGGCCTAAACCTTAAACCTCAAGCCCGTTTTCTTGATCCAGGGCCCCCTGCCACTCCTCTCTTCGGCGTCGACGGCAGCGTCACAGAGCCACCAGGGCTTGCCTCGCGAAGTTTCGGGCTTACTTGGAGGATCGTGGGACTTAGTAAGTAAGATTATAAGTAGCTTAATTGGGGTTATAAGTATAGTTACCCTAACTATAACCCTAGTTACTCAGTCCCATGATCCTTTAAGTGGGGTTTAGGGTTCCTTTGAGAAAGTTCGAGCTTCGGTTTCCTTTTAGAGTGCTATTTGGGGGGTACCTTGTTTTGGGGTCCTTATAATGAGGATCCTACTATTTCCGGGATTGTATTAGGGTTCCCTATTTTCGGAAACTACCATTTAGGGCCTTCAAGGGTACTATAAGGGCTTAGGACTTAAGGGCCTAGGGTTGGGTTCTGATACGGAACTGGGAGATGTTACATAAGGGATATGGGTTTGGGGCCTGTTTCATGCTTAGGGTTGGAAGATGTTCGGAGCCTGCAACGGGCTTTGGATTTCGATTATGAGAGGCTTGCCCAGAGGCTCCATAAAGGAACTACTACGGAGCTTCTAGGTGGGGATATTGACTGTATAGTCAAGAGCTGTCGAGCATTGCTACGAGCGCATCTACTCACGGGCCCACGGGAGGGGTGCTACGCTCAGAATATGCATGAAGCTTTGAGGGGCGAGAAGAATCTACGGTCCAGGACGATCCAGGAGAGCCTCCGGGGCCAGAGTTCAGGTTCGGTTCAGAGGCTGAGCGGTTTCACGTGCCTTTAGCATGCTCAGTACACCACGGGTCCATGTGACCAAACAGTGGAGTTTAAAGTCCCATCTGCCAAAGTCCATACCCTGCATGTTTTCTGACACATGAAATATCCTTACTACAGTATTTGGATACTTGGAGCCCCCCTGGAGCCCCCCGTAAAACCTTGAGGTAAGGACGGGAATGAAAACTCCACACCTGCTGCGGCAGTCGTCGAGATCGCTTCACAGCGTGAAGTAAGCCAACTATGCTAACTGGCCTTGTGCATACCTATGCCAGCCCGAAGAAGGTACTGAGCAATGTTAGTCACCAAGCTCCTATGCTCCAAAGCCTTAAAAAGGCTCCAAACTCAACACCCCAAAATCCTGAGATTCAAACCCCTTGAAAAACCGTATAGAATCCTTCCAGAGAGTCGTCATGAAACTTCCCGTGTACTCCTTATAAGAACTCCGGGAAATATGAAATCCTACCAAAACCCAAGCAGAGACTTCAACTAAACCTGCCTGGATGGCGCTGAAGCAACGACCCAACGGCGTGAAACTCATGGAGTGCGGCGTGCCGGCCTGTGTTGAAGTTCACCTATATAAGATGTATAGACCTTTCGACGTGTGTGTGTGTGTGTGTGTATATATATATATATGTATATTAAACCCGCGCCATCTACATTCAACCACACGTATATACACAAACACAGGCATGCATAGATACATACAGACAGACAGACAAACAAAACAGACAGACACAAGCGTACAAACTTTTCGGACACACAGCCGTATAGATACAGTCATGCATACATCCATCTGTCAACCCGTCCATCAAGGCATACATGCATACAAACCTATCTACCGCCATGGGTTTCATGACGGTTTCATCATATGGTCAGTCTGCGTCGTGACATTCAAACCATACTTGAACCCTGAGCCCTGGCCCTGGAACAAGCCTAAGTCCAAAACCGCTCTAGCCTGTGGGGTTTCACAAAGATCTGATGGTTTATGCCACAAGTATGCGCTTTCGGTCGGTTGTTAAACAACGTAGGGCTTTCTTGTGCC
The DNA here is from genome assembly GCA_905221615.1 of Symbiodinium sp. CCMP2592. Lineage (NCBI taxonomy): Eukaryota > Dinophyceae > Suessiales > Symbiodiniaceae > Symbiodinium > Symbiodinium sp. CCMP2592. The sequence goes on from CAJNDT010003146.1 coordinate 342,081, forward strand.
TACGTCTGATGTGAAAGGGTTTGTCGGAAAGCAGGTGATTTCTCCTGTCTCGGTGGGCTCGCCGATCCCGTCCCGACGGCCAGGAGCCCCATTCGTCTGAGTGGGCAGCATGCGCACAGCCAGCCATACAGTAGAAGCCAGAAAGTTGGAATATCATTATCGTAACCCCTTTAAGGTAAATTATAGGGGATCCTACCATTAATCCATATTCCAACTTTCTGGAGTTCCCTTTAATTAGCCCAGCCGGCTCGGCAAATCATCGAAAAGATGCCCGTCCACTTGCCAACTGAAGCCCGTGTCCAGGAGCGGGGCTTTCTGAATGACTTACCTTTGGTTAGTAGGGCTCCTTTAAAGGGATCTATAGGGTTCCTTTAAAAGGATCTATAGGGGTTTAGGGTTCCTTAAAGGGATCTTTGCCGTTGGTTAGTAGGGAATGGAAGAATGGTAGTTATAGTAGTTCTAATTGTACTCCATTCCTCCATTCCTACTAACCAAAGGTAAGATGAAGCCACCGATATTGAGGCAGCAGGCTCGACCTCCTTTACGAGTCGAGGCAGCTGCAGGCTCGCGTACATCATGTGCCACTTGGAGGATCATGGGACTTGGTAAGTAAGGTTATAAGTACCTGAATTGGGGTTATAAGTATAGATACCCTAATTATAGCCCTAGTTTCTCAGTCCCATGATCCTTGAAGTAGCTGGTTCTATAATATTTCTTCGGCTCAAGTTCAACGGGTTGAGGCAGTGTTTGGCTCATATTCCATGGACGGTTGTTGGGCTATCCTGGGGTGCAATCAAGGTTGAACGACATTAGTGTAGTTAGGATTTGGCCGTGTGGGACTATTGTTTAAGATTCTGGATTGCAGGCTTATGAAAGTTTAGCCTTGGTTCCAGACTCGGCACGTACCCTTGGGACGTCCTATCGCTCGAAGCCGTAAACGTCTGGGTTTCCGAAAATAGGGGACCCTAATACGGTACCCTAAATAGTTGGATCCTTATTATAAGGCCCCCAAATAAGGTACCTCCAATTTTCGGAAACTCCCATATTGGGTTCGGGGATGTGAGGACTCGCAGGCTGGCTTCGATCTAAGCTCGCAAACCCCAAAACGGCCCGTAATTGAGCGAAGCCCTAAACCCCAGCTTAACCCTGAATAACCTACCATTTTAGGATCCCTGATTATGACTTCCTTGTATAAGTCCTTAAAAAGGTAGGTCCTTCAAGGTATAAGGCAAAGCCTAGAACCCTGAAACCCGGAACCATGAGCCGCTCCGTGCAGATCCCTCCCAAGAAACGATGCCTGGCTGTTGGACCGAAGAGGGCTCCCCGACCTCAATGGTGTAAGGCTCTACTTAAAGGATCATGGGACTTAGTAACTAGGGTTATAATTAGGGTAACTATACTTATAACCCCAACTAGGGTACTTATTACTTATAACCTTACTTACTAAGTCGCATGATCCTCCAAGTAGGGGTTCAGGAGTTTAGGTTTAGAGCCTGGCGCGGCCCTGCCGATTTCGCTGTGCATGCCAGCGCTCATTGACATGTAAACTGAGGGTGGGCCTTTTTGCAAGCTTGAGTTTGCAGGAAGCTCCGACTTTCTGCCTCAAACACTGGAAGTTGCCTTCATGATGCCAGCACGAAGAGAACCGATACAAATACTCTACCTTCCACATGTAGTCGACCGTGCCACTGTGCGGCAGTTGCAAGGCATCTATTGCAGGACATAGTGTTTGCTTTCCAACCAAACAATGGTCACCAGGACAACAGACACGCGCTGTCCAGGTGGCGTCCACATCTTCTGCCAATACTTGGGAACCCCCCCACCCCTTTCGAAGTTGAAGCTGAGGATGTGATGTGGACAGGGGCATAAGGGCTTCTTTAGGTAGGTCAACTGTGGCCGCGCCTAGGTTTAGGGTCTAGGGGTTGAGGGGTTTGAGGGTTTGAGGGTTTGGCTGTTGGGGTTTAGGGCTTCAGGGGTTTAGGGATTTTTGGGGCAGGGTTCCTGTGCTTTGGGCGTTGGGGGTTTCAAAACCATCACGCACACACGTACGAAGATGCAGTAAGAAGCAGAAATGGGCTGAGTTGAAGTTGTCGCATAAAGGCCGCAAAACTGACAAGGAACGGTTCGGGATGGGCGGCGGCCTGCAATTCCCAGGGATGTTCAGCGATTTGGGGGTGAATTTAGGGTTTCGGGTACAGGGTCTTGTAGCTTGCAAGACCCGGTCTGAAGTTTCATGGCAAGCAACGTCCAAACGGACGGTTATCAGGTCATGTGCACCACGGTACACCACCATCTCAGCCTCAAATACTTAAACTCAGAACCCTACACCCCAAGCAGAATACTGTCTTTCGGACTGTGTAAGTGTTTAGAACTGTAGCAGCACCCGAAACATCGTTTCCCGGCTCAAGGTGGCTTTTAGGTGGAACCGGGGCTTCACAACCCCCTGCGGCACCTGAACACGCCCACACACCTCCCGATAGAACCCTAAAGTTGAACCTTTAATAATTTCTTGGTATACAGCAGAAGCCAGAAAGTTGGAATTTGATTATCCTAAACCCCTTTATGGTAAATTATAGGGTATCCTACCCTGAAACCATATTCCAACTTTCTGGAGTTCCCTTTTAGGAACCCCTATAGATCCCTTTAAGGAACCCCTATAGATCCCTTAGGAACCCTTTAAGGAACCCTATAGATCCCTTTTTAGGAACCCTTTAAGCCCTGAAGCCTATACCATTTAGAGTTCAGGGCCTCGGCCTCGTGATGTGTTAGTGTGTTAGGGTTTAGGGGTTTAGGGGTTTAGGGGTTTAGGGTTTAGGGTTTAGGGTTTAGGGTTCAGGGTTTAGGGTTTAGGGTTTAGGGTTTAGTGTGTTAGGGTTTTAACTTGTAAAACATATCCCGGGCAGAAGTACTTACAGCAGGTCGGACCCAAAGCTCTACTTACAGGATCATGGGACTTAGTAACTAGGGTTACAATTAGGCTAACTATACTTAGAACCCTTATTCGGGTACTTATACATGATCCTCCAAGTAGGCTTCCCTTCAGCACAAACTGCGCCAGAAGTCCCAAGCCCTTTACCTGTGCAGAAACCCCTCAGCCCCTGACCTTTGGTTAGTAGGGAATGGAAGGGGCATTATAAAAGGGGTCTATAAGAGTTACTTTTTGGGATCTAAGGGGAATGTAATACAGGGCCTTGTAATCCTATAGCTTACTTGGGTTAGTAGGGAATGGAAGAATGGTAGTAATAGTAGAAAATAACTCTACCCCATTCCTCCAGTCCCTACGAACCAAAGGTACGGCCCCTGAATGACAATGCAAAGGGACCGAGTTCGTACCACATGGCGATGGACCGAGGGAGGCGAGGCCTGCAAGCAAACATGCATTCTTGGAGATTCCTGCAGCTAGAGCCTCTGCAAGCCTGCGCAGGTATTTCGCTGAGAAATCCTTGGGAGCTCAGTTACATGGTTTATATAGGGTTTTAAGGGACAGTGACCACCCATATAGGTAACTGGGCTCCTAGGGAATGTTCTACATACCAGGCGAAGCAAGCACTCACAAAGATTCCGAAGGGGGGCGACATGTACACACTCACTCAAACTGCTAGGCTCATGATTCTGCTTGAAGGATCAGGGGAGGGCTGTCGGTAAGGGAGTGCTTTGAAGTCTACGTACTACTAGTTACTAAGCTACATGATCCTGCAAGCAGGTCCAAGGATAGAAGTGAAGGGTCTAATTAGGGGTGACAGATGTGGGCTGTGGAGGAACGACGCACGGCCGGGATGCCCCGTTATAATTCCAAGCAAAATGGCATCATCGCTTGTAGATGTTGACCACCCCGGTGGTTTCGACATGCACATGTGTATGTACTCACATATACATACACGCAGAGTCAGTATGGTGCTGCAGAGATACCCCGAAGAAGATGCTACACGGGAAGAAGAAGCAGGTCCTCCATGACACTACAAGTTTTCTACACGACACACTAGCTAGAAGCGCCAAACCCAAAGCCCTGCGACATTCACCAATCACCCAGTTCGCTGCTGGGAGGTTTAGGGTTTCGGTATAATAGGAGATGACGAGCATGGGTTTGGAGAGTAACTACGCGCAGAAACGACGACCACAAACATAAGCTTAAGCCTACCCAAAATGCGCCAACCTCCTAGCACCCTACAGCCCTTACCCGAAAACCCGAGAGCCCTTATAAAACCCCTACACAGCCACCCTGTACTTGTATCAGACCCGAACTCTACCTACCCTTAAACGCCATAATCAAACCTGCACAACAACACATCAAAATCAACCCTGCTGACAATCCTTGTCGAGCAGTTATACATCCCTTTCTGAACACAAAGCCCCGTCGCCTGAGGCGACACTTCTGAAACGCTCCCGAAGGTCATCAATTTCGTGGTTTTCGCCTGCCAGGAGCGTGTATTGCACGGGAATTAACTCTTTTAGGGTTTACACATAGGCCCCATATGTAGAATCTTATGAGGCAATCCCCAAAAGGAAATACCATGGGGCCTGTGGGTATGGATTCCTTGATGGTTACAAAGGTAGCTGCGAAGACGTCAGACCCCCATGGCCTCATCTATCCCACAACGTATGGGGCTCTTGGTGCAGGGCCTTATCATATACTATATCCTTGTTATACTAGAATCTACAACTGTGTATGTATACATATATATATGTAGGAATGTTATGTGATCATATAATCTGGCGTATTAAAAAATCATATGTGGTTTTGGACTCGGGCTTCCCTTCAAAGCTTGGGTCTTCCCATGTTTGGCATCTAGCTTGACCTAGCAAAACCTGCGTAGTGGTTTAGGGTTTAGGGTTCCGTTATACACTGGTAATACAAAGGTTTCATGAAAAGTTAGGACGGATAGGCCATGGGCGACATTGTGTGGTCTTGGGTCGCGTAAGGGCCTTCATAATTGGAGAGTAGGTTCTGGGTATACTACAGTGGACTGAAAGGGACTATGCTAACATCGGTGCTATTTCTGTATACTACGGTATAGTGTATAGTTTTATGAAGTGTTATTAGGGATTGTAACCCCAAGGCTCAAAATGGCCCAAAAGCCTCATAAAATACGGTCTTTAGGCCTAAAAGCCTAAAAATGTGAGTCCTTAGAGCCTTGGGTAAGCGTCTATACTAACGACCCCTGGGTTAATGCAAGTCAACCTGTGCTCCTAAGCACCAGGGGCCCTTGGCCGGAGCCCGACAGCACCGCAGCTGCCTTTTGTAGGTACATGGAGTTTACCAGGACCCTCCTTGTACCCTCAAATAGGGGTATATGGTCCCAAACAAGGGGCACTTAGGGCCTAATAGAGGATAGATGGAGGGTCTAGGTAGGGAATTTGGTGTCAGGGCTTAGGGTTTAAGGCTCAAGTCTGTAGGTACTGGGAGTGTAGGGATTTGAGTCAGGGTTTAGGGTTTAAGGCTCGATGCTTTAGGCACTGGGAGTTTATTCAATGTATCGGTGCAACTAGGGTGTGGGCATACTTCATGTGAGCCTGTCGATGGTTTCATTGGGAGGGCTTGGCCTTACTCCATCCAGACTGGTGGTTCGTAAGGTCTGAATATCGGGTAAAGGTGCCCTTATAATAGCCCCTGCAGTACTACAGCGCAATACCCCAAAGCCCCATTCAAAACTATGGAGGCCTCTATTCAAACCCGAAACAGCTTCAGACCCCTACCAAGCCCTTTCTCCAGTTTTCAAGCCCCGCACTAAACCCCAAACGTTCCCAAACCCTACACCCTGCAGTCGTTCAGGGCCATAGGCCTCTGCAACGACAGCCTCTGCCGTCTCCTGTGGATCTGAAACCTCGCATGGGTCTCATTTTATCAGGGCTTACTTGGAGGTTCATGGGTAGTTATAAACAGCGTTATAAGTACCTTAATTGGGGTTATAAGTATGGCCCTAAACCCCATATTTTTTTATAGAATCCCTACAGATCCCTTTAAAGGGACCCTTAAAGGAACCCTTATAACAAGTAGAGGGCCAAAGCCAGGAAGCCGCCAACCCGAAATACGCCACTCTGGAATTGGCGAGGCGAGCGACATTCTGCTGCGATCGACGCCGCTTCATCTCGTCCCGGAGACCTGCGTTGGTATTGCTGCCGAAGGATCAGCAAAACAGACTTAGAGTTTATAGGGCTTATAGGGTTGAGGCCTTGTCCTTTTTTTTTTTTTGGGAGGGGGGGGTGGGGGCCTCACAGGTTTGTAAGGCTTCTTTCTTGGCATATTCACAGTGTTGTGCACACTTTTTGTGTCTAGAAGGGGTTTGTGAGAATGGCTGCTAAGGGTTTTGATTACACAGTAATTGCTCACATTGTTTGACATGGGAACGTGAGGTTTAGAAAATATGTTTGAGGCTGTGGGGTTAAGCCCTCCTTGTCCTAAACCCTTACTAAACAGGACCACCTCTGAATCCAAAACTCCAAGACCCCCGAACCCAACAAGCCTAAGCGCAAAATTTGACAACAAGGAGCCTAAACGACTTTCTAGGTAGAGTTGAAGCGAGAAAGTTGGAACACCACTATCCCCATGAACTTAAGGTAACGTGTAGGGGATCCCAGCACTAATCATCCTAAACCCATGTTGCAAGTCTCTGTGATTCACATTACAGGACTTCTTGAAGTCTCCTGAGCCGGGTAGTTAAACGTGGAGTTTCAGCTTGCGGTTTGGAGTCAACCTGAAATCTGTTCGAAGAGGCTTCGCAGCCCTACTTACCAAGTCACCGTTTCTAAGCAGAGATGGGGCAAGAAGGTCTGATACCAACCAGAAACATACAGGGGGAATGACAAGCGGCCCTCGGAATTAGAAACTGAGGTATTGGGGAAAGGGCAGGAATGGTTTTACTGCATACTCAGGCCATTATAAAACCGTATAGTTCACTAAAACTTAGATTCAAAAGAGACAATCTTACAACAAACCAAACAGGTGTCGGAAGCTTAAACCCTCTTCTACGCAACACGGGGTCCCGAACATCGAACCTATCGCTCACATCAGGGGTTTAAAGAGATGATAGAGTGACCCAAAGGGTTCTAAGTACCTATATAGTAGAATGTAGGGTTTCCGTGTGATGGTTTGGGGAAGTTTTCCCCATATAGGTACTTATACCCCTCGAAAGAGTCACGATGATTAAGGTCTATGGGACTCCAAATTTCAGATGGCGGGTTTTACGGATTTGGTCGGTGGGCGGTAAAAGGGTTTAGGGTTTAGGGTTTAGGGTTTAGGGTTTAGGGTTTAGGGTCACATGCTGCTTCAGGCGCCATCCCTTACCCTGACCCGTAGCCCCTGAGTAGATGTACGGCCCGACAGACCCCTCAAATCCTCAGCCCTCGACACTTAGCTTTAAATGTAGATACAAATATGGATATGGATATTTAGATATAGGAACAACTATAGACACTATACGTTACATGTAGATGCAGATATTATACATATATACATCTACAATCTACATGTAGATTTGTAGATTTGAACGCAGACTTCAAGGGCCTTCGAACTTGGAGTGCAGAGTGGGCGTGTCCGCCGCCGATCCAGATCTGGACGGACTCCCCAAGCCCTGGCGGGCCGCTAAGTTTGCTGTTTTAGGGGCCTCTATTCCGCCTTGAAGGTGAGGGTTTAGGGTTTAAGGGATTTGGGTTCAGGGGGAGGGGTTTGAGGGATTTGGGTCTGAATCATTTGAATGCGGCTTTGGGCGGAGTCCCAGGGGGCTTTGTTTGGTACTTAGCCGGGCTTTCGTTCTGTTCAGCTTCACGGTTTGCGGCTTCGGTTCTGGGGTTTAGGGTTTAGGGTTTAGGGGTTTAGGGTTTAGGGTTTAGGGTTCCGAGTTCAATGCTTCTGAAGTGTGCCTGTTGCGTCGTTAAGGCGCCTGCATTGTTTGGGGCTTGGGGTTTAAGGCTTCCTTTCATTAACTAAGCTCCTGTTCCCACCCCGCAGATCCACACTACCGGGAGAAGGTCCAGGGACCAGGAGACGGCACACATGCAGGTTTGCGATTTGGGGTTTAGGGGTCACTCCCCATCCGGCGAAGTGTTTGCGGTGGTAGCACCCTTCTTCTCTCATAGTCCTAAAATGAAACCTCGGTGTATTAACCTAAACGCAGACCAGTAACTCTAAAACCCTTAGCTCTAAAAACTTGACGGTTTTTCGACAGCTTAGGTTCGAAGGTGGAGGCTTGTGATTTTACAAGTCCTGTCGCCTACCTGTAATTCTAGGCTTCAGGATTTAAGCTTCGGAATGCGGGAACAAAGGTTCCGGTTTGAGGTTTCGCAAGGCAGACTGGACCTTGAAGACTTGAGTCTTTAGTACAAGGGCCTTGATAACTAGAATAAGGCTGTACTCTAGGAATGATAGGGAACCGTAAGGCAAAACACAGCCGGGCTGACTGGGGCTAAATTGGGCACAAGTAAATGATTTTCAAGACAAGGTACTTAAAGGATCATGGGACTTAGCAACTAGGGTTATAATTAGGGTAACTATACTTATAACCCCAATTAAGGTACTTATAACCTTACTTACTAAGTCCCATGATTCTCCAAGTAAGGGTAGGAGTCTGTAGGGATCAGCACCTTTTGGGAGGTTTAGATAGTCTCGTTGAAAGGGGAGCCAGAATAAGCCGAGTTGGAAGCAATCCAATTGAGCCCCAACCCTAATCCTAAACCCTCAACCCTCAGTCCTGAACCTCTGGACCCTAAGCCTACCACAATGCTTGCATCTGACACCTGCGAGTTTCTATCATTTTCCATTGCTGCACAACGCCCGTAGACGCTTATACAACTATTAAAGCCCTCTGCAAAAAAGCTTATAGGACAGTGTACAGCCCGAAACATCTTATAAACCTGGTTAAAGCTCTGCATCATGCTGCGGAACCGCTACGCTGATCAAAAACCCGCTTGCGCCCTAGAGCCCCGACAGCAGCCTCAAAACCTTGAAAGAGAACTCCTTATGCTAAACCCTCAACGCCTAATCCCCCAACTCTAGACTCTAAACTCTAAACCCTAATCCTAAATCCCTCAAAACCGGAAGCCCTAAACCCCAAAAGTCCTCACTGGTTTTCATCGATTTTCCGCAAAATCGAATCCTAAATCCTCGAGCCCCAAACCCTTCTTTCTAGACCAAAACAACGAGCCGAAAGGAACAACATTGCGCACACACCAGGAACCCAAGCCTGGCTGAGAGGTTTGCCCTGTCAGCTCTAGAGGGGCGTGTACTTAAAGGATCATGGGACTTAGTAACTAGGGTTCCTTGAAGGGCTCCTCTAAAGGGATCTATAGGGGTTCTATGATAAGAGGGGGTGTTAGGGTCTACTGAAAGGATCATGGGACTTAGTAACTAGGGTTATAATGAGGGTAACTATACTTATAACCCCAATTAAGGTGCTCAGAAGTCCCATGATCCTCCAAGTTAGGCATTGATTGATTTGACTGGGCTTTTTCTTCTTATCCCAATGGTATAGTAGACCCCAAAACCCTACATAAACCATTTAGTAAGGCCCCCCACATATAGTAGCTAGGTGTCGACTTGACAAGTCCCAAAATTAAAAACTATTCAGAATTAGGGCTCTATTAACCAACAAGGGACCATAGAAAATATCACCAAACGTTACTTGGAGGCTCATGGGACTTAGTAGGTAAGGTTATAAGTATTGGGGTTATAAGTATATTTACCCTCATTATAACCCTAATTACTAAGTCCCATGATCCTTTCAGTAGACCCTAACACCCCCTCTTATCATAGAACCCCTATAGATCCCTTTAGAGGAGCCCTTCAAGGAACCCTAGTTACTAAGTCCCATGATCCTTTAAGTACTCCCTAAAAGCTCTCTTAAAATAGATCCCTTTAGGGGAGCCCGGCATCGGAAGATTCCAAGAAACTCGGCCTCCATGGCCGGCTCCGGCAAGCCAGGCCTGAAACCATGCGAGGGCACAGGAGTTCCATTTGAGGGATCTATAGGGATCTATAGGGTCTAAGGGATCTATAAGGGTTTAAGGGTTGAGGGGTTTTGGGTTTAGGGGTTTAGCGTTAAGGGGTTTGGGTTTTAGGGGTGAAAGGGTTGAGGGGTTTAGGGGTTAGGGGTTTAGGGGTTTAGGGGTTTAGGATTTAAGGGAAAAGGTGTTTAGAGATTTAGGGTTTAGGCATTACTGTCTGGTGCTGAGTGGGGAATGGGGGAATGGATCTCTATAGTAACCCCTTTTTAATCCCCAATAATAGTCTCCACAATCCATTCCCCCATTCCCTATATACTAAAAACCAGATAAACAAGTTCTACAGAGCCCCGGGTTCCTGTAAGCTTGAATTTCCTTTAGGCTCCACGAGTCTGAAAGTTGCCTATGGGTTCTATGCAGGTGTAGGGCTCGGGCAAAAATTGGGGGCACAGGGGACGTAGCAGATAAGGCATCATGACTTATGATCCTGCGTGCCACATGCCCTAAGCATTGCATCCAGACAAAGCCAATGAAACCACATAAAACCAAACCCTAAACCCCAAACCCTAACCGCTATATACCCTATACACCCAAAACACTACCCCAGAGGGTCCAAGCAATCCCTATTATAGGACGTTAGGGCCTTTTTAGGTACCAAAACCATAAATAGGAACTACTTGGACCCTTTTCCGTAAACCCGTAAACCCTATGAGACTGTGAGAGATGGTCGAACTGCTTTCCCCCTAAACTTGGGTAGTATTATTAAGGAGACCCCTTAAAGGGTACCCCTTCTGAACCCTACTTCCTTATTGAGAGGGTCTATATACCCAAGGGTTGGATGATGGAGACTACTATTGGGGATTATAGCGGGACTACTATAGAGATCCATAAACCGTTTCGTTAGTGCCGCTTCCCTTGGCTCAGGATCTACAAGGAAAGTGCTTCTCGTGGGTCCCTTCTACGGCCATTGAGAACAACCTTGAACCAAGACACCTAAATCAGTTCAGGGTGTAGAGTTTGGGTTGAAGGAAATGCTGCACTCAAAGCCCTCAAACTGCCCTCTTTCAGAAGGACCGTCGCACAGAACGGCCCGACAAAGTGAATCAACAAGTTCGCTGACATGCTCCCCTCACAGCCAAGCTCATGAAAACGCGGGCCGAAACCTGTTGTGCTTTCCAACCATACACCCTTGCAGGAAGTTCATTGCTCTCATCATGAAACGGGCCAAGGCTTTTGTGGTTCAGCGCTTTGGAGCTTAGGACTTATATGAGGTGGGATTGAACTTCAAGGCTAGCGCAAGAGAAGGCTGAGAATGACCTTAGGATCTCGCCTCTCCGGGAACCGTTGGCTCCAGTTCAGGAAGCATTCTGCATCTTGCTGGTCATCCAAAACGACCTCCTCCCTCATTAAAAGGGTGTGATTCCATAGCAGGGCAGCACTCACGTGGGAGATTGGCTCTCTCGCTTGCTCATCCTGGACAGCCGGCACTGCTGCAAGAGCATCTTGCACCCGTTGCGAGTCATGCCTCTCGCTTTCCACGCGAGCAGCAAAAGCCTTGTTCTTGCGGAGGAGGTCGGCAACCAAAGCATCTGACCTGGTAAGCAGTTGGAGTTGCCCTTTTTGCAGCCATTAAATCGGCTCCGAAGGGCTCGCCACTCTTGCAGCTCTTGCTCCACATCTTCGGCTTCTTGCTACCAACGAGTAGCATCATTGAAACACTGTTCCTGAGATGCCACAGATATTGCATACCCTAAACTCGAACATTCCGGGAAGAGCCTTGTTTGAAGGATCAGGCTTAGCAGGTGTGAATTTCCAGTTCCCTTACTTATTACCCTGAGCAGCAGAAGGCCTGAAGAATCCGAATCGGGTGTTGGGGCATGTTAGACTGTTAGACCAACGTAACACAGCGACTGTGCGCGAATGCCACAAGACCCTATTGGGGCACTTGCCAAATCCCCTGATCCCTTCAGTAGACCCAAAAGCCCGCGCCTGCTAGAGCTTGCGGTTGCCTCACTGGCTCGAGGGTTCTAGCGGTTCTAGGTTTTAGGGAGGTAGGCTATAAAGGTGATAGGGTTATGGGGTTTAAAGTTGAAGGCTCAGGGTCTAGGGATGTATATGGGGCTGAGGATGTAGAGATTTAAAGTGTAGCCGCTAAGTCGATCGGCTTCGCGGCTCGAGGCGTAGGGTTTAGGGTTTGGCATGCCCCTGACGACGACTGCTTTTCTCTAGGATACCCAGTAACCTAAGAATAAAAAGGCCTCTCCTTTTGGTATTGGGTAACTTTATAAGGAACCTAGGACTACAAAAAGGGAATAAGGGTACTACTGGGCATCCTAGTTCTAGAGTGACTGTAGTCGAAGGCAAGCAACTGTGGAGGCTCCCATATATCCCCTCATTGGGCAGCCCACTGAAAGAAAAAAATGGACCAAGCTGACAAGAAAACAAAACCCAAACAAACGTCAAGATGCTACCTTCTCCGGCAACAAACCCCTGAACCAAACTTGTAAACTTCCTGAAAAAACTATATTGCAACCCTGGAACCTCTGGTAATGAATAAAACTTAAACACGGCAGAACCATCTTAACAAACGGTCGTGGGATCGCACTAACCCCATCACAAGGGTGAAAGTGCGGAAAAGTCATATACTATCCCAGACACTAACCTACAAAACTACTGCGCTGAATTGGAAACACATGGCTATTATGTCCTGGGGGCCCTTAAAACCTTTCGACCCCCTATAAGTATCTACGCAACCGCGTCGTTTGCCAAACCCTCGCACAACCGAGTTAATCTAGAGGCCATTTGCAGCCTTGATTCCTAAATTCAAGAACATAGGTCCTTTGCACCTGAGCGTCAGGTTTCATCCAGCACACCGCAACCGAGCCACTCTCGTGCTGCGGCCGGCGGGTGCAACAGCGGATAAAGCTCGCACCTTGGGTTCGGGGATTCGTATGCAAAAGTTTAGGAATCTAATGATATAGAAAAGGTTTAGGGTTGGGGGTTTAGGAAACATACGGGTTCTCTGGGTTTCAGACGGGCTTCACAGGGGTTTCTGAAGCTCTTCGAAAGGCTTCGCAAGGCTTTATGGGTCTACTTGACGGATCAAGGGGCTTTTAAGTAGGTCAAAGCTACAGGTGCAAGGCAACCATACGACTTCTTTGAAGCTTCTGGCCATAGGCCCGGGAACCTGTCGCGTAGGCTTGCAGGATTTTGGTGTTGAGGTGAGTTGGCATGTTCGGTCCTACGTGCTATGTTCCCTTTCGTGCTCTAACATGTTCTTCGCACGGGCCGCCAAACGTTGTCTTGTTACAGGACAAGGTTCCACCTCTTTGATGTTTTCCCGTATTGCGGTTCTGCAGGTTCCGGGAGTCCGGTTTTTGCTCTAAATGACACTCCAACAACAGGAGCCGCTCCAGTGTGATAGACCTCCAGCTGCAAATTTCCAACCAGCAACGCGTCTGTGCATCAATCAACCTAACCCCAAGGGTCCAAGTACCTAATAATCATATACTCTCCCAAATCCTAACCTACATAACTACTATGGTAAAGCCGAGTACCTGATTATTGGGTCCTTTGGATCCTTGACCCAGACCAGGAAAAGCACTCAGCCCGAAACCAGCAAACCCATAAACGGACCTGCAGCCCCAAATCCTACACAAGAGTTGGTTATGGTTATGATCTCATAGTTATAGCTGGAGTGTAAAACTCTCACTGGCAAATTGTCGGAGCCACAAGTGAACCTTAAAGTCCTAAACCAGCAAGACCGGTATAGAACTTTTTCTGGAACCCGCACAGAATCCTTCCAAGACTCTCATATCCCCCCGACAAACCCGAGCCATGTTTGCAGGTGTCAATTTCACCCCCCCCCCCAAAAAAAAAAAAAAAGAAAAACTCCCGTATGGATAGCGAGCTATACTGAGCAATACTGGGCTGAAAAGTAAACAAGGAGAAAATGCAAATCGGTACTTCATACCGGTTCCTATCGAGAACAGGTACTAAAAATATATTAACAAAAAACAAAGCATAGTACTCCAAAACCCAGAATAAGGGAACTCAACACACTCTTCCCCAGATCGGTAGCGAGTTGAGGTTTGAGGCATTTCATGTTGGGCAGAACTAACGCCCTGAGCCATTATTCTGGAATGTGTGTGGGGGGGGAGGAACCTTAAACCCTCAACCCTACATAAAATCCATCCTCGTGGTGGGCCTAAACCCTACCTTAACCCTGAATAACGTACCTTATTAGGGTTCTTTACTATGACTATGATTTCCTTATATAAGTCTATAAAAAGGTGGGTTGTTCCGGGTTAAGGTAAACCCTGAACCCTGGTGTTTGAACAAACCCAGCCTCCATGACCGGCGCGGGCCCCTCCGCAGCTTCAGGGGCCTCCCGCAGACAAAAGAACCCTACTTGGAGGATCATGGGACTTAGTAAGTAATAAGGTTATAAATACCTTAATTGGGGTTATAAGTATAGTTACCCTAATTATAACCCTAGTTACTAAGTCCCATGATCCTTTACGTAAGCTCCCAACATCAAGGCCAAGAGGATCAGGGGACTTAGGGTTTAGGGTTTGGGGTTTAGGATTGCCAGGGCCCCCCTTTGAAGGGCCATTTAATCGAGTCGTTATGGCCTTAATTGTGGGTATTTGAGGGTAGTTGCGGGGTCTGGGAGGATCAGGGGACTTAGAAAGTATTAGGGTTAAGGTTTAGGGTTTATGGCTTGAGGGTTTAGGGATAGCGCCAGCTTGGCCGACATAGTTGCGACAACTTCAAAACAGCTTTCCACTGGACCCTGCTCTCAAACCTGCAAGGCTGCAGCGTAATGTAGGGGCCTTAGTAGTGAGAACAGGGTTTCGGCGTATATAATGCTATAAGGACAATAAGGAACTCCCATTAAGGCTAAATCCCTACTACACCTTCTGCCCCTGTACGGAAGCCTTCAAAAAACCCTTTCCTAATTATTAAGGCTCCGTACACGTTGCCTTCTCGGCCTCGACAGTTGCAGACTCGGCCGGTGCCCTGGAAGCACGCTGCGTCGCACAACATTGCATAAATATAGGGGCCTAAATAATTACCAATACTGTTTGGGATGTTACTTCTTTTTTAGTATAATGGGCTCCAAAACCCGATTTCAACCATTAACACAACGGTTTTGGCAATGAAGGGTCTGAGGAGTTTGGGTATCAAGGTCCTTTAGTAATAGGAAGCATTTATCTCACAGTTTGAGGTTTAGAAGGGTCGGGTGGTCTGCGGTCTGGGATTTAGGGTGGTCTGGGGTTGGCAGGTTAGGTTCCAGGGTTGAGAGTTTAGGGTCTAGAGCCCAGAGTTGACAGTTTAGCGCTTTATGCCATTTACTTGCTGAGGGGCCACCAAAGCTAAAGGTTACTGGTGCGTACTCAGCTACTCGCCTTTCAAAATATATATGCTCGCAAGAATCGGGGCATAGACCCCAAGCATCAACCGCTACGGATTTCGTGTGCTTTTTCATGGGTGGTGGCTTTCAGGTGAAAGACTATACGACTTCAGGGCACTTAAGGTTCAGGGTTTGGTGTCGAAAAAAGTTTCCCCCAAGAGCTCAGCTGCCGTTATGGGTTAACAGTTGATTAGGGGTCCGGGAAATCCCAAACCCGACCTACATATGATCTCCTCCTGCATGGTTTCTGGGTTTATGTTTCGGGGCTTTTGAGGGTGTAGATTTGTGGGTTCAGGGCTGCAAGACTGGGTTTCCGGGTTAGGTGTTCAAATCGGGGGATTCAGGTGCTATGTCGCTGACAAGCCGATCGCTTGAACTTCCGAAAAACTCAGCATCGCAAATCTCTACAGCAAATCCACAGGCATAGCATAGGTTTACACAGGCTTCCAGGCTTGGCGGAAGGAAAAACTGCCGTTTCTGGTGTTCAAAAAACCCTAGAAGCTTCGGCCTGTCGTCGCCGTTCCTGATGCTGTCCCGTCGCCTGGGCTCTTGCGGCGTTGGTAAGATGGGGTTTTCTACGACAGCATCCGTTTGGTTCCCTGCGTGATCAGTGATACAGGTATGGCTGCACATCAAGACAGCGCAAAAGCATTTGCAATGTAGAACAACCGAACAACCCCAAACTACTCGAAGCACAAACTCATGGTTAGGATTCCAGCATTTCATTTTTAAAAATGCATATTCGTTTTGCATGTGCACGTGTATGCTTACGCAGTGAACCACAACCGTGCAACTGTCAAGGTCCCGCTGCCCACAGACTGGCTGATCCAAAACGTAATGAAACGACGAAACGATGAAACCCAACGACCCCTGAAAGCTTCAAACCCATGCCTTGGCATTCACAAAACACATTCATTCACACGTGCCGGGTGGCAATGGCAACTCCATCGTCGCCGGATGCCTGACAGCATTGTTGTGCTGCGAGAGGTTTTCTGCCGGCTTTGGCGTACGAGATACACACGTAGCAAAAATGCATCACGTCCATGCAGGAATGCAAACATTCGTTGACTAACATCGAAGACATCAATACCCCCGAAGAACAACCCCTGGGCTAATTAAAACGCTTTGTCGCATCCGATGCTGTCCCCGGCAATCGCCTCCCTGGTTAAGACCTCGAACCTTTTGACGCCAAGGCATACCCAGTTATGGGTATAGCAGCATGATGAAACCGAGCCGGGTTCAGACAGCGCCGCCAGATCCTGGAGGGTACATATGTGATGGTGTTTCGGGTTGTTAGCATCAAGCACAAGATGAGGTCTACTAGTGGCCAGTGTTTGCGTGTTTGCACATGTCCATCAAACCTGGATTGTTGACGTTGATTTGAAAGGCTTCGGACGGCCAGGGATGCAGAGTCTTGAACGTGGGTCCATTGGCGGTTGAAGGCAACCATTCAAGCAGTGCATTGTACTGCCGCAACAAGTATGACTATCTTTCCGGGTTCCACATCTGACACAACCGTTCGCATTTGAAAACGTCAAGACCGGAAACACATTATGTGTAGAAGCTAGCCGTGCTGAAAAGTGTTCAAGGTGAGACCCGGATTGCACTGCTTGGTTGCACAAGCTGAGAACACAAGACCCGTGTCCGGGTGGTGATTATCATCGGGAGTGGACTGATGTACGACACAGCGATTCCATTTACAACAATCCGGCCCCTTGATGCCAAGCTTGCGGGGGTCAAGTCAATTTGGTTAAAACTGTTTTACAAATGCACGACCACATGACCTTGCGAGACACAAAATCCACTTAATTAACGCATGTGAGCCAAGTGGCATGGCTCCAGCATGCCGTGCTGTCAGTGTTCATCATTCTAGCAGATTCTAGCACAACCACAGAATATACATAGAGAAAAAACATAGGGCCACTGCCCGCCAGAAACGACAAACTATGGCATCGACGAGACTACGGGGAGACTTCAAACTTGATTGTATGACGTATGACTGTATTGACTGCTGCAGCTCTGGCAGACAAATCTCGAATCGTGTCTATCAATCACAGACTTGCGAGAGCCGGCAGCCAACAATGAGGTAAGTGGCACCATGGCTGATTGCCGTTCTCCATGCTGGATCTGCGAGTCAGCATAGTGCCCTGACGACCTGCAAAATCCCTTGGCCGAATCCCGAAAATAGCTGCTTCACAAAAACCCAGGGGCTCAGGGGCCCCTGGCCAGCTTCACGAACAGCTTTATTCCACTACGTCTTTGGTCTGCCGAAAGTTGCATGCTTGACGTTTCGGATTCCTTGCTGGAGCACTTCCAGAGTTACACTAATTTGACATTGAACAGGCATTTCATCCGGACCAATTCTTCCGCGACTTCCGCTTGTCCCAGGAGAAACCATGGCCTTGAATACACCGGATCTTTGAACGAGCATCGTGCTACTAGACCCAAGAGTCACCTAGGAACTAAAAGGGTGCCCTTTTTGGCTTAAAGGGGCTTATAAGGGAACCTGAACCCTGACAAAGGGAATCAGGGTCTGCTCTAGGTGCTAGGTTGAGTGGGACTCGGGGCTTCGGGCACAACTATCTATCCGTCAAGGAGACCTGAAGCTCAGACTGTCGGAGCTATGCTCAACCCTGGTGTAATATATATATGTATATATATATATATATATATATACATAAATATATATATATATATATATATACCGATAGGGCTCGACTGGCCGCAGCAGCGCGGAACTATCGGTAGCCCCAGTGCCATGGAAGGCACGCCTTCGCCTGATGCCGCGCTTGCGAGGCGGCATGCAGATCTTTGACAAGACCCTGACAGGCAAGACGATTACGTTGGACGTTGAGGCCAGTGGCACGTTCGACAAAGTCAATGCGAAGTCCCAAATTAAGGCAGACATCCCGCCCGACCAGCAGCACCTGATCTTTGCTGGCAGGCAGTTTGAGTGCGGCCGTACTCTTTCGGATTACAACCTGCAGAAGGAATCGACCCTTCACTTGGCGCCGCACATGCGAGGCGGCATGCAGATCTTTTTCAAGATCCTGACGCTCACCTTGGACGTTGAGGCCAGTGGCACGTTCGACAGTGTCAAGGCGCAGTCCCAAGATAAGGCAGGGCCTACTGGGAATGAGAAGCCTTGCGTCGGCAGCTTCCTCAACGAGTACTTTGGGGCGCTCGGCGCTGTGACGGCCTGCTGGTGCTTACAAGCTGGTCATGTCTACTTACATGGACTCTTCATCAAACATACTACCCCGGAGATTGCTTTCAGCAGAAGTCTCATTTTCAATGCTTTTGTTCTGTGCGTCTTTGACGTGTTTTGCGTCAACGGGTTCGTCAAGCAGGCAGACTCCGTCCAGAAGAGTGGCGGAACTTGTGAGGGCTGTGCTGGCATCGGCCATAACGGCGAGGATGTAGCATGTTCTCTGAGCGTGGTCGCTGCGGATGCTGATTTAGTCAATGTGGGAGCTGGCCTGGGGACAACCATCGCCGGCTTCTGCATGCTGGTTGGCATCTGTTGGGAGAAAGTTTATGAAACTCAGCCTTCGAGAAGGAGCCAGACAGTGTTTTGCATAGCGGAAGCCGCGTACATTGCCACTATGCTTTTCTTGAGTACGGCTCACAGTCAGTGCACTTCATATCGAGTGTGAAGGCACTTCTATGAACATGCGGGCATGGCCATTTGAATACGCCATGCGGGGCCTGAAGCTTGCAGTTTGCCTCTCTGCCCCATGGGGAACAAGGCTCAAGCTTTTAGCGTTTCTGTTATGATGTCAATATATCACCTCCAAAGAAGGTGTTCCGGCATCTCGGGTATGTCGTTACATAGTTGTGTTGTGCAGGGATTGCCTCATTCATACCCATGAGGAATATCCTGCGCAGTTGTTGGCCTGCTTCGCATTGCGCGTTGAAGCTTCATTTCGACTTCTTGTGCAGCTCATGCGCACATTATGGTGCGGCATCCTTTTGATTTTGGGTGTGAAGTGTTGCTAGTGCTACGGTTTTTCAGCTCTGTGCTACCGGTTTCATGCACTGCATCTTGCACACCTCACTGTGCGATCGCCCAGATTACTGCACCGCGCACTGCTGAGTAGTTCGCGAGCGCAAACTGGGGATTGTTACACTTCATTTTAATTAATGCACGCCAAAGGGCTGCAGCCTAACAGGAGCCTGTGCCCCAAATGCGAGAAATGCGAGATATATACCGATAATTAAAATAGGGTTCCCTTTAAAGGGGGTTCTATATGGGTTACTATCACGGTTTAGTATAGGGACCTTGAAAATAGAATGGGGCTTTGGGGCCCACTATACTATCATTATAATAAGGAATCCCCAGAATAGTATCGGTAATTAAATATTAAGGCCCCGTATTCAAGCAACACCCTAAGGGTCCATGTACTCATATAGTATATACATAGGCCTTAAAGTAGTCCCTATGTAGATACTTTTGGGCAAAAGTATATACTAATTGGGTACATGGACCCTGAGGGACACCTGTGACCAAAACCTTGTACCTGGTTTTCTAGACATCTGGTCCAAAGCCTTAAACCCCAAACCCCATGCCCTATACCTTAGACCCTGAAGCACCCTACACTGTCTCCCTGGCAGCAGCATGGTCGAAACCGCAACGGTTTGGATTCTCGAGCAAGTGAAGTCTTCAGCAGCCGAGGATTCATTGTTTGGAAGCCATGTCTCTGCGTAGGCCCAGACATTTCACCTTAACCCTACAGGCACATGCAAGGAACAGGCCGCCCTTGGGACGGTAGGGTAGGGCAGCTTCTTCTGCTAATCTTACACGTCTTCGTCGAATGAATAGGGACGTACATGTTTGCAGTCTGCAGCAACGCCATGTTTAGGGTTTAGGGTCGCTGTTGTTGTTGCTGCCGTTAATGATGACGATGGCGATGGTGGTGATGATGGCGACAAAGGTCACGCTCGTTGGCGCCAAACTCTGAGCAAGCGCAAGAAGACAGCATCATAAAAGTTACAGCCAAACCCGTTGCGGCAGGAAGACTCGTTGTAGGCCACTGTAGGATGCCTCAAATAAGATATGTGATGACGGATGTCCACAGCTGCAAGTTGGCACAACCCAAATGATAACGAACCCCAGCCCTAAGGGTCCAAGTAGTTCCTATTTATGGTTTTTGGTGCCTAAAAAGGCCTTACAGTCCTATAACAGGGAGTACTTGGACCCTCTGGGCAAGCACACAACCCCAAACCAGAAGCTTTGTATACCGAGGCCTAGCTCTGGGCTGCCCGGAACACAGAGATATTCAGCCCGATCCCCAAGAGCCCAATACCCCATAACTAAGGAATATAGCTTAAAATATAAGGGGCTTCATATTATGATTTAAGCTATCTTCCTGAATTTAGGGGTATTGGGCTCTCTGGGGTATTCAGCCCGATAAGACTGGAAACCGAAGTTTCCCCAATCCTTGGCACCGAATCGTCTGTATAAAACGGCAGAATTCGTCTCCAGGGACCCCGAACCCTAAACCCTAAGGTTTAGGGTTTAGGGTTCAGGGTTTATAGGGCTTAGGGTTTAGGGAGTTTAGGGTTCAGGGCTTTACCACGTCCGGTTTGTGAGTTTTGAGGTTCGGAGCTCGCAACCGCAGTGCTGGATGCAGGTATGCTTGGCATCTGCTTCTGGGATGTACTTCCCTAAGGGTCCAAAGAACCCAATAATTAGGTACTGGGTTTTAGGATATTAGTTATGCAGGTTAGTATTTGGGAAAGAATATGATTATTAGGTACTTGGACCCTTAGGGCTTAGGAGCTTGAAGCAATCACGGGAACATCGTACTTCGCCGTGCCCACAAGCCCCGAAACCTCAATGCAAAAACGAGGCCTACACCATTGCTTAGGCTGTCCCTAACGGCAAACCCTAAACCCTAAATCGTAAACCTCTGAACCCTGAACCCTAATCCGCAAACGCTAAAACCTTAGCCCTGATATCCTGAAGAAGGGCAGCGTCCTGCTTCATGCGACGGGCGGGTGTCGAACTTCATCTTTACAGACGCTGTCAGGAAGTGAGATGTTGTAAACCTTGGGGGGGGGATTAGGGTTTAAGGCTTGGGCCTGAGATGGCTGTAAATCGGCTGTATTGGGGTTCTACCAGGGGGTGCTGCGAGGCCTTTGCCGGCTGCAGAGTCTAAGCCTTCTAAGCCTAATCCCTAAACCCTAAACCCTAAACCCTAAAACCCTAAACCCTAAACAAAAGCGTTCGATGCTTGTGCCCCCGGCTCTCGGAGCGCAGATCCCAACACCGAACCCAGCCCAACCGAAGCCTTTCGCACTGAACCCCAAACCCTAAACATGCGAAACACCAGACGGTTTAGGGTTTAGGGTTTAGGGTTTTGGGTTTAGGGTTTAGGGTGCGAAACACCAGACGGTTTTCTCTAGACTTTCCGCTGAACTGCCCTAAGCCGAAAGAACTGCATAAAACCAGTGGCATTCGCTTCTGTTCCACAGTCTCCGGGCACCGAACTTTAACACTACCACTCCAATAGTAAGAAAGGGCAAGGGGTACTACGGGAGGTAGAAACCCTCCTCGCGCAAATCATAGAACCTCTGATAAAGGGATCTATAAGGGATCCTTCAAGGGACATATACGAGATGAGGGCTGTTTAGGGTTTAGGGCTTCTATCTTACAGGGTTTGGGGTTGCAGGTAAACCCTACAACACGAAACAATCTTCAGAGAGACCCTGCACCCCGAAGCGTCAACACGTCAAGCTTCGGGTTCAGGGCTTTTGGGGTGTACAGGGTTTGTAGGGTTTATAGGAACTTCAAGGTTTACAGGGCTCATGCAAGGCTTATGGGGTTTAGGGCAGCTTAGGGTTTCGGGGTCTGTGAGCAGTACATGCAGAGCTACGCAACACAAACCCTTCAGCCCATTCGTTCAGGGTTTAGGTTAATTCAGCGGCTTGAAGAACTGCAGTACCGATATTATTCCGTACTTAAAGGATCATGGGACTTAGTAACTAAGGTTATAAGTAGGATAACTCTACTTATAATCCCAATTAGGGTACTTATAACCTTACTTACTAGCTAAGTCCCATGATCCTCCAAGTAGACCCTAAACCCTAAACCCTATAGATCCCTTTATAAGGAACCCTATAGATCCCTTTAAGGAGACCCGAAAGCCCTAAACGGGTCAACCCGCCAAACCGCCAAAGCAAACACTCTCAGACCAGGCGGCAGATCAGGGCACACAGCACTAGGCCGACCTACGCTCTTCTTTTGCAAGCTCCGTTTCAGGGTTCCTTCAAAGGGTACTATAGGGGTTCCTTTAAGGGATCTATAGGGTTCCTAGATAGGGTACTATAAGGGTGCCTTTAAGGGATCTATGGAGGTTTGGGGTTATGGCGTTGGGAGTTTAGTTCTTTAGGGTTTCGGGCTTCAGGCTTTAGCGTCAGTTGGAGGATGAGGTTTGGGATGGTAAGCGTTGCTCAAAGTTTTGTCCGGTTTTTCAGGGCTTGGACATTGTAGAATAAAGGGGCTTTTGGTGAGGGTCCAGTGACCAGCTCGCAGCATTGCAAGGAAGGGTCCAGAGGGAAGGTTTGGGGCTTCGGTGAGGATTTCGTCAAGTAGGGTTGATAGGCATGTTCGGCTTCAGGGCTTCAAGGTTCAGGATAAAGCATAAGTTGAGCTTGTGTGAGAGGCTTCAGGCTCTCAAGGTTTCAGGTCGGGAACAGGACCCCAAACCCAGAAATATCCGTCCACCAATAGGATCCCGCATGAAGAGCAGTCCTGAGTCCTAAACACTTTTTACAGACTCTTCTTTACAGACTCTTGAATGTAGACCCTCAGCTAAAAATCCCCACTCCCATGTTCAGGAAAATTACAAGGATCCTAGTATTCCCGAACGCGTGGACCAGTTACTGCGCAAACCCATATGAACAACAAACACCCTGGTTCCTCTTATGCTATACTTTCGTGCAGAAGTCATAGAAAACGACCTAATGATTTGTTTCGGCCCTACCCAGGAACACCTGTACAGAAAGACCCTGAACCCGTGAACCCCCAAACCTCAAACTCTCCACAAATGAAGTTGTCGCACTCAGACATATCTGTAACTGGGATCGGGACGTCCGCCTGCGGTGCAATGCGGAGTCGAAAGATAGTGCCTCGCTCTGAAGAAAAGGGCTTAGGGTTAACGGGATACTCGTAGTCTGATTGCAGGTTCCATTTGGATCCGGTGTTTGCAGTGTTTCATTCACGGGGTGTTTGAGGTCTTACAAGAAGTCGAGGGCGATTGGGGCTTAGGGGTTTATAAACATGAACACCCAAGACAAGCTCCGTGCAAAACTGACATGTTCAGAAACTAGACACGGCTCCTGGAAAAATGTGTTTTAGTCGATCTGCCCATTCTCTTCTCAAAGGGGGATCTGGGAAAACAACCCGCCCTGGCTCAAAACCACCTTAAACCTTGAAGCTGCAAAGCCCTAAACCCTAAACCCCGCTAAAACCCTACGTTAAACCCTATAGGACCCTAATAGAACCCTTGTCGTACCGTAGAACCCTTGCAGGACCCTCGTAACACAGACCATTTAGTGGAACCGCAACAGAGACCTCTGAAACCCCCAGCCCAAAACCATAAACCCGTAAACCCCTAAACCCTAAACCCGTAAACCCCTAAACCCCTAAACCTTAAACCCTAAACCCCAAAACCATAAACCCGTAAACCCCTAAACCCAAAGCCTTAACCCTTCAACCCAAAAGGCCCAAAACCCTATCACCCCAAATTCTTAAACCCTGCAACCCTAAAAACCCACAGCACTATGTCAAGGTGTCTTGTGGGCTAGGGTTACTTTTAAGTTGTTGCTTCATGAAGGGCTCCTTCTAAGGGTTACTGGCTGCCTTGAGGGCTCCTCTCTCTCTCTCTCTCTCTCTCTACCGGCCTGGTGCATGGCCCAGTGGACCTGATACAGAGCTACTGAAGCTCTCAGGGTTCAGGGTTTAGGAAACCTGACACAAAGCCAGGGCATTTAGGGTGGTGTGAAGTGTGAAGCTACGTAGTTGAATTTATGCTTCACAAACTGACGCGAACTTTGTACAAGTCTTATACTGGGTTTGATAAGGCTGTATGTGCTATGTGGTTTTAGAGGGGGTTTATCAGAAACTGTGCAAAGGATTTGTCGACTCACTAAGGGGGCTTTTCTTCGTGAATGATAAAGACATCACAGTTTGGGGAATGTTCGACCTTGATGCGGTGAGGTTCTGAATTCGTGGGGAGCCGGCTTCGGATCATTCCCTAAGAGCCCAGTTGTTTGCCTGTACTGGTGATTACTGCCCCATGAGCTCTACATCAACCTCATCGCCCCCACAACCCTGGAACTGACTACCTATACATCTGTATTTTCATACATATATGCATCTATACATATATACATAATCTTTTGTTTATACACACGGAAGGGTCGACAGTCGACCGCCCTCCAGACATATGTATGTATGTATGTATGTATGGGGACCTGTGCTACTAGGGATTGCTACCTCTCCGAACCTGACAAGCCTGTGAAGCCTCCTCGAAAGATTCCATGCCTCGTGTAGGTTTGAAGTCTCTAGGTTGGGAAACCACCTAGACCCTCCATCTACCCTCTGAGACCCTAAATGCCCCTTCTTTGGGACCCTATACCCCTATTTGAGGGTACAAGGAGGGTTCTGGCAGGTCTGGTGCTTGAAGGGCTGATAACCGCAGTTCAGGGCTTCGGGTTTAAGGGGTTGTGCTTCCAGAGGCTTAGGGTTCGAGACCATACGGCTTGGGGGCTTAGGGTGGTGTCGGGTTTAGGGTTCAATATCATATAATATAATGTATTGTAATATTATATATATATATATATATATATATATGTATATATATATATATATAATGATATAACTAATCATAAAATAGCCCTCAACACCTAAACGCAAAGGGTCCGAACTCGCGAGTTTAGGCTTTCGGAAACCCCTTTGTAGCCGCCTGCTGTCCGAACAGGCTCCGTGGTGGCTAAGAGGCCACCCTGACGATGGGAAGGGTGCTGAACTTGAGGGTTCATATCGGGTTTAGGGTGAAGGGTTTAGGGTTTATAAACACTTAAAGGATCATGGGACTTAGTAACTGTAACTATACTTATAACCCCAAATAAGGTACGTATAACCTTACTTACTAAGTCCCATGATCCAAGTAGGGGTTGTACTATAATTAAATCAAGGAACCCCCCAAAAAATAGTACTGATAATTATTCAGGGCAATATATCATATGGCATGAACAAGGTGCCCAAAAGGGCTTTATGCGGCTGCATAGAGGCTTTGTAAGATGCAGGATGAGGAATTTCTATCAGGGTTGTTTTATGAAGTAAGCGAACCACAAGGGTTCTGAAGGTTTCAAGTTAAACCTTAAGGGAGAGAGAGCTGTTGATGATGGAGATGATGACGAAGTTTCTCTTTGAACCCCAGAAAGGGGACTGCCACATGCCAACAACCAACATTCTCAAAGGCCAAAGCGTTCTCCCAGTGTTCGCGATTCCGAACTCGTGCACGCACCATGCGAACTACGACTACTTCTGTTGATACATCTAGTCACTACTGGTACTGCTACTACTGCTACTGCGACTGTGTCCAGTGACTCAGTCTTTTGCACAATCTGCTATACATTGCCACAGGGAGTGATCGAGTTCGGGGCAAGTCATAGGAAAGCTACAATGATCTTCGATCCCACGATGCCGGAAGCTTCAGACACTGGTCGAATATTAATGGGCGTGACCACTTGTCAGCTACTGCCACATGGGTGGTTGTTGTCAAAATTATGGCCCCTTGTTGGTACCTAATATAATACGGCACCTACTATTTAGGGTACCCAAAAAGGGACCCTAGTTTTGACAACTACACACATGAGGGAGTCTTTCAGGACCCTCCATTGGTCTCATGTTCATGTCTCGTGGTGCCACAGATCTCCTAACATCCTTCGATATCGCCGTGCGAAGTCTTCCTGGGATCTTCATGTCAATGGACTATACACGGCTCGCTACCACGAGCATCGCAAAACGTAAGCACTGAAGCCCTCAACAGACATTCACGACACGCCCTGCACCGCGACCTTGAGGCTGAAACATACATACGAGGAAATGCTCAGGGACATTCATTGGTACTATGCCTTCGCTACCCCTTCCGGGCTACCTCCTTAAGACCCAAGTGCCTAAACCCTGAAAACCTAGAGCCCTAAAACCCTGCTAAACCCAAAATAGGGGGGCTCATCACCTGCCCGTCCGGCCCGTCCGTGAAGTTCAGCGCGTTGTGCCGAACAGATCCAGCCCTCCCAGGGGATGTTGGTTTTGGGGGTTTAGGGTTTAGGGTCTGTTCTTAGGGCTTCGTTGTTGAGAGAAGCGTTTCGCTTTTATAACTAGTGATTCTAGTGCAAAGATCTGAGGTCTTGGGGCTTATAGGGTTCATGGCTTGAAGATGACGGGCGCTTGGGTTTAGGTGGTGAGGGTCCAGGGTTTACGCAGTCGGCGCTCGAACTGAGGCTTTCTTTCGGGAGGATCGCAGGGTGTGGAGGCTTGGGGTTTCGGGTTGCGGAGCTTCGGATCTGGTTTCGATGTGTGGATTAAACGGGGTTTAGGGTTTAGGGGGTTGCGCTGCGGTTCGCGGATGGACAACGTATTTCCTAAGACATCGGCAGCCCCTCAAACCTCTGCCTCAAACTCCGAACACTCCCGTGCAGCCACAGGCCACATTTTTCATCCTAAACCTGGAACCTCAGTATTGGCAATCTGCACAATCCACGGATGTCCTGTCGAATCACCTCAATCAACCCTAAACCCTAAACCGATCCCGGAACCTGAAACCGATCTGCAACTCTGCAGCGATAAGTTCAGCTAATGCAGCCGATGTGACAGAATTGTCCTAAACTCCTAAGACCCACCCAAAACCCAAAAAAGCAACCCCGAACACTGAAAAAACCCTGTTAGTGGCCTTGAAACTTCTAGTGTCTCATGAAAAGGAACCTCTGGAGGAACACGATTAAATCAGAAAACAGACCTGACCCGCACTTAGCACTTTTAGCTGAGATCGCGGCACAGTGAACTGTCTTCCGGTCTTCGACTTAATCGTGCATTTGTCCTGACGGTTTAGGGCTTACAGGGTTTACGGTCCAGGTATACAACGGTTAGAGGGTTTAGGGTTTAGCAGCACTTTGGGGTTGACGGTACATAGAGTCAGCTACAGCTACGGCTAGCTCTATGTACTTCTTTGCCTTCTTACTCCATCCCATCCCTCACTGCAACCTACAAGTCCAAGAAACAATTGAGCCACGAGCCGAAACCCCAGAGCCGACAGTGTAAAACCCATGCCTCTACTGCAGGGCCCGTAATTTGCATACTGCTTTCCTCCCTAGAGCACCGAATCCTACGGAATGAACTCTCCTCTCGTTCCCGTTTAGCAGTAAACCCCCACGACCCACAAACTGGCCCAACACCCTGTTTTGATAGAAAGAAACCCTGTAAAGAAAACAAACTTATAAACGCTGAAGCATGCTGCAAAGCAACACCCTTTATGACGGGGCCTTGATAAGTATAATAGGGTTTTGGGGCCATTCTACTATAGTCATAATAAGGAGCCCCCCGACTATAGTATAGGTAATTATGTAGGCCGCTATGCTAAACCCCTATAATACCCCTTGTAGTAACCCTTATGGACCCCTGTAAAAGGAACCTTTAGGTAATTATTTAGGCCCCTACAGTAACACAACAGCACCAGATCGCTCCGTCCTGCTCCTCTGAGCCTTCTCTCGGTTGATATGACAGCTCGGCCCACACATCCTGCGGTCACGAGCTGCAGTAAGAGTTCAGGTTCAGGGTTTAGGGTGCAGGACTCACGGTGTAGGGTTCAGGTTTAGTTCGTATATACAAAAAGTGTATTCATTGCTGAAGCACTGCGACTGTTGGTGGAGATACAAACGCAAAGCGAGACAAAGAGAGGGGGAGAGGGATAGCAAAAGATGGAGGGTTACACCTAAACCCGAAACCCAAGGATGCTGACGCTGCTGCGAGTCGGAGACGGAGATAAGGTCCCTATACTAATTCATTGTGGTCGAAAGTGTGCTGTCCGATGATAGTGTGAAGCTGACAACTCGTCGTGCCCAACAAATTGAAAGGCGCCTTGCTGACGCAGTGCGCACCTTCATCCCTGCGAACGAGAATCAGCTGAAGTCCTGTGCACCTGCCATGTTGACTTGCTTCATCCTTGATCGCCACAATCTCCCGCCCTCATCACACCGAAACCCTACTAAAACCCTGAAGGACCCGATACTAAACCCGTCTGTCAACTCTCATAGCTCCCCTTGACAAGAAATGCCAATTCTAAGTACGAAGGGCCCTATCTATGTATCTATCTATCTACCTACCATATGTGTACATAGATATGTGCATGTATGTAACTCTCTCGCTTTCTCTATATATATATATATATATGTGTGTGTGTGTGTGTATGCCCGCGACCCCGGGGGTCCCCCTTCGAAGATACAAGCTCGAAGTCGATGGCATTGGGCATGCTGCTGGGAAGAGAAGACCTTTGGGTTCAGGCTCGGGTTTGGGGCTTTAGGGGGTTTAGGGGTTCCTCTAAAGGGTTCTATGAAGGGATCTATAGCGGTTTGGAGGTTTGGGTTAAGGGGTTTAGGGCGTAGGTTTAGGGTTCATAGGCTCCATTTCTGTGGATGTCGGGCTTTCGACTTTGGCGTTCAGGGTGTGGGGGGGAGAAGACCTGTGGGCTTCGAGCTCCAGATTTTGGAGCTCACGATTTGGTTTGGGAGTTTAGGGTGCAGGGGGTTAAGATACGCTTGATGATATAAATCCTGCATGACCCATAATAAGGAATGTACCATATTTACCATAATTTAGGGTCCTTAAGGTAATGCAGGATTTATATCATCAACCGTAGTATACCACAGTAGCCCTTATAGAACTGTCATGGTCACCCTTATTGCAACGACTCTGGAGAACGCCTAGGATTTATGCAGGCTTCACGATGGTATTAGATTCTAAATGCAACTAGAGTTTTCAGACTTCCGACAGAACGTTGAGTGTTTCCCGTTTAGGACCTTAGGACCCATAAGTGACGAGAATGCCGCAGGAGCCAGAAAGTTGGGAAATCGGCATCCTCATGCCCTAAATGAACCCTAAGCCCCCCCGGTAGAATCACCCGCAGTCTCATCACTGAAAAGCTATTGGCATAAGAGCATGTCGGTACATTTTTGTCACAGCGGCTTGGACTTGCCCAGTCAAGCTGTAAGTGTCTTAACTGGGGTAAAAGCTACAAGAAATAGAACGACAGATACTTGCCCTACTTCTAACCCTACTTCGTTTTGTCCTGTGACCTTTCGAGTAAGACTTCGCGCCTAGGGGCAGGGCTCCTGTTGAGTTGAAGGCGGGCTTTTCAGTATTTAGGATCTATGAACATCGGGTGTGTGAGTGCTTGTGGGGCACGCCATCATGTCTTTACCTCTTCATGAAGAGGCCTTGTTATTCACCAGACACCTGTCTTGATCTGTGGACTTTGGGGTTAAGGGTTTAGGGTAGGGTTTTCCCTATCAGTCTATAAGATTGAACAAGTTATGAGGGAGCCACAAGGCAACACTAGGTTGCTATTCAATGACATTTAAGTTTCAGGATTATCCTTGTTCTTCCAAGGGCCCGCACTGAGCTCTGCCACATTTCGCGAGGACAACGCCGTCCTGCACGTCAACTGCCAAAACAATCCGTCGATACCAATAGTGGCAGTAGTAGCACCAAGACAAGCAGCAGCAGCAGCAGCAGCAGCAGCAGCAGCAGCAGCAGCAGCAGCAGCACCACCACCACCAGCAATACTCACGCGCAGTCACAGACTGAACTGGTAGCAATTTCAGCAATGGCCAGAAGTACTGTTAATAGCAGAAAACACGTTAACAAAAGTAATCCTCTGCTAAAGCCGCAAATGTTGCAACAAGGTGTCCCGTTGATTTTGTGACTCTCACTCTTGGCCGCATCCTGGTCCCAGGGTGGAGGATAAAAACCTAGCAGTGGCTACAGGGCCAGGTCGTGTTATCGCCCATAGCCTACTGTGGAGGTCCCGCATGGGATGCCGCACCACTGCGGAATGCCTGCCCTAAGGCCCTAAGGATCCACGTAGTCATATTGTATATACATTGGGCTTAAAGTAGTCCGTATACAGGTACTTGTGGGCCAAAGTTTATACTAGTTGGGTACATAGACCCTTAGGGTGGGTGCTGCCGATCCCGAAACCCTCAGCCTGTTATGATTTCTGATTTTCATGTCATTTTAGGGTTTAGGGTTTAGGGGCTTAGGGTTTAGGTTTGTGCACCACGAAACTTTTGGGCCGGTTTCGAAGAGGATTTTCTACTGGGGCCCCTAGGGGCATACAGCTAGAAACAGCGACAAAATCCCAAGAGTTTAGGGTCAAATCTTAAGCCGACGGACCTACTCTGACCCAAACATCAAGCGAGTATCCCCAAACCCAAACCGAATCCCTCAAGAACATGAAACCCCGAAAGCACGAAACCCATGACCTCAGAGCCTAAACGCATGCACAACTCTCAACCGCAGTCTCTGAACTCGCACAGAACCTAAACCCTAAACCGCCTAAACCCTTAACCCTTACGGAACACGAAACCCTCAAATTTGAATCCGGGCCTCGGCAAGAAGCAATCGCCTCGGCGTGGGACCTCACGGAAAGGTCTGGGAACTGATTTTGGGCCGTTTAGTAGGGTTTAGGGCGTTTGTTAGGTTTAGAGCTTAGGGGGTTTAGGGCCTTCGGGTTTTCTGCCTTGCGATGTTTCGACTTCTTTGCTGCAGCTCAGGGTTGAGGGCTGTCTGTCCGACGTACAATGCTGCCAACTGATGGTTTAGGATCTTGCACGAAAGGTTCCAACTTGGACACATCTTCAAACCATTAAAACAACGGCCCAAGATCCAAACCCGAAGAACTGGTGCACTTTATCTGGGCTGTCTTGCAAGACCTTCGAAAACCAGTATCTTTCGTTCTTGCCTGAACTCCTCCCGCTACAAACCCGGTACC
Organism: Symbiodinium sp. CCMP2592; assembly: GCA_905221615.1. NCBI lineage: Eukaryota > Dinophyceae > Suessiales > Symbiodiniaceae > Symbiodinium > Symbiodinium sp. CCMP2592. Next base: position 373,488 of record CAJNDT010003146.1, read on the forward strand.
CTTCTTCAGGCCCTTACATTATCTCCCAATGCCTAAGCCAGTCGTTTAGGGGCGTCTGTCGGCAAAGAAGGCCAGGGGGATGTGTTTGCGAGGATTTTACAGAGTTTCATTTGAGGGTTCACAAGGGCGTAGAAGGGCTTTTTCAGGAATCTGACAGGGCCTCATATAGGGGTCTGAATATAACTTAAGTTAAGTAATCATAGCCTTTTTTCTTGAAGCTCTTTCAAGGTGGACTAGGAGACGACCCCGAAACCCTATTCAGATGATTGAAGGCCCCTAAACCCAAAACACCAAACCCCAACACTCCTAAACCCTAAACCCTTAAAACCCTAAACCCTTAACCCCTAAACCCTAAACCCTTAAAGCCCTATAAACCCTGAACCCTTAAAACCCTAAACCCTTAAAACCCTAAACCCTGAACCCTTAAAACCCTAAACCCTTAAAACCCTCAACCCTAAACCCTTCAAGCCCTAAAGCTGCACGCCCAAAGCTCCAGAGAGCCGGGCAGGAAGGGTTGTCCTCATCGGCAACAGTGAGTACGGTGCTCCCGTTATTGTCGGTGATACCATAGGGCTCCCCACCTCAGAATTCACAGCGGAGTAAGGCGTTGAGGGGTTGAGGGTTTTAAGGGGGGTTAGGATTTAGGGGTAAGGGGTTTAGGGGTTTAGGGTTTAGGGGTTTAGGATTTAGGGTTTCGAGGTTTGGAGCTTAGAGGTTTAGGGTAACCCCACAACCCAAATCTCTAGTCCTATAGGGTCCGATAGATCAGAGAGCTCATAGACGCACACAAGGGTCCGAAGAAGAGACCCCAGACAGCCAAACCCTGAACCCCCAAACAGCTCCCTGAACTCTGAATCCAAAGACTTCACCACTTTCAGCCTCTGATCCTTGAGCTCTATTGTAGAGGCCTTAATAAAGCTAACTATACTAAAGAACCACCACAAAAATGTCTCCTTTATTACACATATCCCACTCACAAAAGTCCTACAGATCCTTGAAACAAGCCCTATAAATTGTACGACACCCCATTTGAGACTTTACGAGGCCCTCTATATCTATCTGTCTCTCCTTCTCCGTGTGTGTATATATATATATATATGTATATACATATACATATATATATATATGTATATATATATATATGTGTAGATAGATAGATAGATAGATAGATAGTGATATGACATACCCATACACACCTTTCAGATGCCTGCTTCGTCCGTTTTCCTCCGAGCCTTCACCTTTTTTTGCCAGAGAAGCCAGAGACTCCACGATGACCCTAAACCCTAAACCCTAAACCCTAAACCGTTTAGGGTTTAGGGTTTAGGGTTTAGGGTTTAGGGTTTAGGGTATACCTTCCCAGACCCCCGGGAGGATCTGGAAAGGAGATCCCCTAATTGGGGGTCCTATACTACTAAGGGTACTCTATAGAAATCCCCATGAAGGGATCTACTTTTTGGATCCTCCCGGGGGTCTGGGATAAAGTGTAATAGGACCCATACGGTTGATGATATAAATCCTGCATTGCCTTAATGACCCTAGACTATGGGAAATATGGTATATTCCTTATCATGGGAAATGCAGGTTCTATGCCATCAACCGTAGTATGATTCAAGGTATATGGGTGGTTGTCAATATTCGGATCCCTTTTTTGGTCCTTATTCTAATACGCACCTAATATTTGGGGTACCCAAAAAGGAACCCTAATTTTGACAACCACCAATATTCCTCAATTAAGGGATATGGGAGTTTCCGAAAACAGGGGACCCAAATATAGTACCCTAAATAGTAGGATCCTTACTATAAGAACCCCAGAATAAGGTACCCCTTATTTTCGGAAACTCCCAAACCCTAAACCCTTTCTAGAACCCTTATAGATCCCTTCAAAGGACCCTCTAAAGGATCCCTTTAAAGGTACCCCTAAAATCCGGAAACTCCCATATTGGAGTCTCTGGGAAGCCGCAGTCGACCCTTCGCTGGGCTCCTCACGTCTTGGCCGTGACGGAATGATGAGGATGCATTCCTTTTAGGGTAGGGCTTAGGGTTCCTTTCTGTGGTACTATAAGGGCTCCTGTAAGGGATCTATAAGGGGTTTAGCGTTTCGGGTTTTGGGGTTTAGGGCTTCGAGTGTAGGTTTAGGATTTAGGGCTTAGGGTTTAGGGATTCAGGGTTTAAGGGTCTGGCGGTTTAGGGTTTAGGGGTTTAGGGATTCCGAAGGCTTCATCGAGGATCTGCGACGGTTGCAGGGGGAATGGTACAGGCTTTCAGAGAAGTTTGCAGGAGTCCCTTTGAACTGACAAACCCCAAACCCTAAACCCTGCTAAGACCCCTGCTAAAACCTTCTAAGACCTACTGACTAAATCCGACTAAGACCGGATAAACAAAGATGTACTAAACCCTACCTAAGACCTACCTAAGACCCATTACACCCGACTAAACCCGACTAAGACCTACTAGACCTTACCTAAGACCTACCTAAGACCTACTACACCCGACTAAGACCTACTAAACCCTACCTAAGACCTACCTAAGACCTACTACACCCGACTAAACCCGACTAAGACCTACTAAACCCTACCTAAGACCTACCTAAGACCTACTACACCCGACTAAACCCGACTAGGACCTACTAAACCCTACCTAAGACCTACCTAAGACCTACTACACCCGACTAAACCCGACTAAGACCTACTAAACCCTACCTAAGACCTACTACACCCGACTAAACCCGACTAAGGCCTACTAAACCCTACCTAAGACCTACAAAACCTTACTAAGATCTACCAAACCCTACCTAGGCTCTACTAAGACCTCTTAAACCCTACCTATGACCGACCAAACCTTAAATCCTAAACCCTAAAACCCTACCTAAGACCTACTAAACCCGACTAAACCCGACCAAAACTTAAATCTCCAATTTCTCCCAGCTGCGCAGCCGGCAGGTACAACCAGCTCGGGGCCTCGGCTTCTCTGGAGGTCCCGGCGTTTTGGGGTTCCTGTAAAGGGATCCTTAAAGGGGTCTATAAGGGATGTAGTAGGGTTGGTTCTATAATGTAGGGATCTATAGGGTTTAAGGGTTCGGTTTGATTTGGGGCGTTTAGGGTTTAGGGTTTCGGTTTGTTTTTTGGGGGTTTGGGGTTTAGGGTTTGGGCTTGTTTTGGGGGGGTTTAGGGTTTAGCATTCGGGTTAAACCCTAAACCCTGAGCTCACAGTGCAGTGACTCTTGGGTTGAAGGTTCTAGACGCATGGGATTCAGGAAAGAGGTTTAGAGGGTTTGGGGTCTATAGGAGTTTGGGGCTGTGTGGAGTTTAGTGGTTTGGGATCTATGGGTTTTAGAGAAGTTCGTTTTGGGGGTTTCGGGGCCTCGGGGCCTATGGGTTTGGGAATCGTATGAGCCGCAATTCCAAGCCCCCTTTGGGTGGTTGTCAAAATTAGGGTCCCTTTTTGGGTGCCCTAAAGTGGTGCCGTATTATATTAGGGACCCAAAAAGGGACCCTAAGTTTGACACCCACCCGAATCCTAAAAACCCAACCCCAAATCCTGAACACCCAAACCCATAAACCCTAAACCCTAAACCCTAAAAGGATGCAGGGGCTCGGGCCCTCGGGTTTGGGGTGCATCTTTGGGGCTCACAGAGGGTGGGTTGCCGGAGTCTTAGTGGGTTTTGAGGTGGTTTTGTTGATTTTTTAGGGTTGAAGGGAGGCTTTAGAGTTACTTGCAGGTTCAGGGCTGAGGGTTGCGGGCTTGAGGGCCTGCGAGTACGGGCTTCACTTACCTTCAGGTTCTCTATCGTGATTCTGCATTCGTCTGGTGTTCGCTTGGAAGGGGTTCTGTGGGGCCCATAGGCCTCTGCAAGGGGGTGTTCTCGAACCCTGCTCCAGGCTTCGTGAGGCCACGGCAGAAATCCGTGCTACCGCCGGGCACCAGCGGCACCTGCTAACAAGGGCACCCCTTAGAGGATGCAAAAAAAAAAACTCCTGAAAAATCACATTGCCTTTGCCCGCCTGCCGGTAAGATAACTTGCTTGGGGCTCTAATTTTGTTGATCTCTTAAGGGTCTGTTGTCTTTGCCTAGCTTCCTGCACTCCGATAAGCCGTATATTGCTTCCGAAGTCCCTGAAACCTAGGCTGACTTCGTCACCCCTAAGCCCTAAAATCAAACCAAAACGAATCTGAGGCGCTGTGGGGCGGATAGCCGACAGCATCAGATCAAGTTTCAGTTCGTGACGTGGTTGCACAAGGGTGCTGAGGGCTTTGTTAACATTATGGGTATCTTGGCCCGGGATCTTGATTCATAATAAACGTACAAACATCCTAGTATGTATGGCGACACGGAGCTAAGGTGCTGACGACGTGGGACCTTATCCCGCCTGAGCTGGACTGAGAAAAAGCCAAAGTTTCGATCACCCTCTAAAAGCCCGCACTACAAGCCAGTCCATCTTCCTGAAAGATCAGGAGGCTGAGTGAGCAGGGGCTACACGTACCGGCATCGGGGGGTTATAGAAGTATTTGTAGGCATAGTTACCTTAGCTATGACCTGCCTGCGAGGCGGAACTAGACGGTTCAAGTACCTTCATTTTGGTTTTCCGGTCTTACGTACGTCTTGTTCGGGTTACTTGGAAGTTCATGGGGAGTTATAAGTCGGGTTATAAGTAGGGCAACCATAGTTACAACCCGTATTAGGGTACTTATAACCCCACTTACAACTACCCATGAACCTCCAAGTACCGTCTTTACGACCCACTTACTACGCAGCAGGATGCTTCAAGGACCAGCCCCAAGCTGTGGTTCAGGGAGCCGATCAGCGAAGTCGCCCTGAACTCCCGTGTCAGCGGCCTTGCTGTCCAGTGAGGAGCCTGCCAAGAAGAGATCGGGGCATAGTGTCGGGGTTTCATGAATCCTTTCCAGACCCTAAACCCTATAAACCGTGGACTCTAAGAAGAGCTAAGGGCATAATTTCGGGTTTCATGAATTCTTTACGACCCTAAACCCTAGAAACCGTGGACTCTAAGAAGAGCTAAGGGCATAATGTCGGGTTTCATGAAGTCTATAAGACGCCCAACCCGAAATCGTGGACTCTAAACCTTAGACCTAAGGGTGTTGAGAGCTGAGAGCACAGGACTTGGGGTAGGGGACTTCTGTGGTTCGCGGCTCAGGGGCGGCTCAGGGTTTGGGGCTCTTGCAAGTCTGGGCTTCGAAGTAACCAGGGAGCAAAACATCATACCTGGGCCCCAAAAATTTGTAGAAGCATGGCCTTTTTACAGGTTATGGGCCATGATGTTACCTACTTCGGGGGGGGGTCTAGGTATAAGCTTTTGCTTCATAATCGTTCCTTTAAGGAACCAGTCCGAAAACAAGCATTCAAACATGGTTCTCCAGAACCCAGACATCGGGGCTTACCTGGACGGTAAAGAACTGGCCCCCTTTTATGGGGGTTCCTTGGAGAACTAAAAAAATATTAGTAGAAGTGAAAAATATTAGCAGGCAAGATCCTCTGAAGCCCAATAAGAGCAAATACAAAATGTCCCAAAGCCCTCCCTAGGTTCCTTAGTGTTCAGGGCTCTTGCAGTTCAGGGCTTCGAGTTTGGGGATATAGGTTTGTTGGGTACAGGGCGGGTGGTTCCAGCTGTGCATCAATGATCACGATATTTAAGCAGTAAGGAGTAGAATAATAGGCGTGATAGGACAATCGAGGGACTGAGCGACAACTTCGATTCATGATCTCATAAGCGGCACCGCAGGAATGCCTGGACAAACAACCAAACAACCGTGCATATGACAAGGACAACTTGTGAATGTCAAACACGTGCCGGAAAGATGCCAAAGACTGTCCCACGTCAGTCTCCGAAAGTTCAAAAGGTTGGCACGAGAAACGATGCTGCTATTGAAACTTTTGTCAGCAGCAGCGGTAGCACCATAATCATACATATAAAAGGACTAGAAAGCGTTCAAAGGGGTCATTCGATTCGGACCCCCCACCTGCACGACATGAACATAACGGGCTGCTCCAGGTAGTTATGACTTGCACATGCCGTTGGAAGCTAGGGTCAAGGAATTGAGAGCATCAAGACTTTCGACCGGAAACCCTTGTAGGAACCGTCATAGAAAACCTTACTTAGAGGATCATGGGACTTAGTAAGTAAGGTTATGAGTACCTTAATTGGGGTTATAAGTATAGTGACCCGAGTTGAAACCCTAGTTACTAAGTCCCATGATCCTTTAAGTATCCAAGCCCTTGCAAAGGACAAGGACCAGCCCTCAAGTTCTGACTGGCCTTGCACTGGTCGTCCCAGGAAGCCCGACAAACGTTTCCGTAGCGCCTGACCGCAAAGCGCGGTCAGTGGGGATCAGGGTGTGCGGGCTGAAGCCCTCCTTCAACCATTCTAGGGTTTTTTGTTGAGTTCTCTTTGCACTGAAACTGACGTCCCAAGCCATACGCACCCTGGACCCTAAAATCCTATGCACTGAAGGTCCGAGGTAATAGTCATATACTGGCCAGAATACTAACCTACACAACTGCCATCTTCCTAAGCCCTGAAGATTTGAGGTGTTTGAGGCTTTGCGTCGGATGGCGGGCTCTATTGCGATCAGGCGAGAGAGCTTCCCTGCCACTGTGACACAAAGATCTTCGTCACCTTTAAACAACGAACCAACAAACACAATTACAAATATATTCTGGGTTGGCCTTTAAACACCCTGAAAAATATTTATATAGAGGGTCCCTTATAAACCCAAATAAGGAAAAGAACAAATGTCCCAAAATCCAACCTAGTATTCCCTAAACTCTCTAAACAGCAAGGCCTCCACGCCGGCCCTGCTTGCACGACCAGGGAAGTTAGCAAGTAATGTTAGAAGTGCCTTAGAGATTTTGTGTTTTTAACAACACCTGGTTAGAGTCCTTGTGTAACCACCAGAACAGCTCATGAAAGCAACAACCTTAGAGAACTTAAAAACCCTTCTAAGAAACCCACACAAAACCCCTTGTAAACCCCAAGATGTTGTCAGGCGAGCATGAACTATTTTGAAACTAACAGTCTGTCTTGGCCTTTAAACACCCTGAAATAGATATATATATATAATTATTTATATATATATATATATATATAGGGTCCCTTGTGAACCCAAATAAGGAAAATAACAAATGTTCCAAAATCCAACCTAGCAGTTTTTTTCTGACAAAGCCTGAGGCTCGGCTCGCCGAGTTCAGGGTGCCTTTATGCTGGGATGTTCAAACCACGGACGGACGGATCAAGGGTTGGGGCTGAGGCTTTTCGGACCCGGCATAGGGTTATCGCGTGAATGGGTATCTGCTGCCTCCGGTTGTTGCGTGACTGCACGCCTGCGCTTCATGGGAAGTTCTGGATTAACTCGGGTCGCTTCTGCCTAAGATAAGGCAAGGCTGTGCTTGCTTAATTATTTCGAGGTCTGAAGCAAATTCAGACTCCTGTACTGCAATCCCGAATGAAGTGTTCCAGGGGTGTGTTGTATCTTGTTCCGACAGCTTTGTGAACCGCACAAACTTTTTTCTGAAAAGGTCCTTCCCAGTAACAACAAAGCGCAAGCTGTACCAAAGTTTCGACACACACCCCAAAACCCCAATGTAGGAACATATATGGTCTGAAACTTGATAACAAAATTCCCTTACCCTCCCTCTATATACTTCCCAGCATTTGGATTTCGACATAGAAGCCCTCCACCTCGTGATAGACAACAGCGAAGGTCACAAGGGCGGTGATGAGAATTACAGAGCAGACAGACCTGATTAGCCGTCAGTTTGAGTTGCGTTTAGGGCTTAGGGTTTCGAATGCGTTTTAAATTGAGGGCTCGTGCTATAGAATAAGGCACCAGGGTGGGACTAGGGCTTAGGATCCAGAGCTCGGCCATCGGATTCGGATGAACAGTACGGAGTTCAAGCATACATGTCTTTTCCGGTCTCTTGCCTGAAATGCAGTGCTCGAGGTGTTGTCTTTGATGTGGCAGCCTACTAGGGTATAGCCTTTACAAGAGCGCTCAATATAGCGGCCCCACAAAATTAGAGTAGGGTTTTGGAATATATTAGTATATATATATATATATGTATGAAAATTATACCCAGGGACTGTAAGGGCATCTTGTTATTCAGTTTCCGGCCCTACTATATCCATAATTACATCGAGTGTTGGGCGTTTGGGAATTTCGGAGTCACATACTGCTCCAATATCATGGAGACAATCCTCATGGCCGCTGCGCACGGTACCAACCCGTACGAACCATACCATGCCTTTGAATAGGGGGTATCCAGGCCATGGCCAGATGAAGTATTTCAGGAGTGGAAGAGTGGTGGTGGCAATAGCCGTGAAGCATATGGAGTGTGCCTGTACTCTCCACCGCCAGCCCTACCACTGCACCATGATCATCAGCATAGGAAGACAAAGGAGGACGCCCTGTCCTCGCACAGTCGATGCCTGCTTTCTTCATGACATCAAGCAAATCTGGAAAACCATAGTTCGCCCCAAAGCCGCAGCAACATGGTGACCTTGATCATATTCTGACAAATTCATGATGGGAACCCTGAGGAATCGCATTGGTTAGTGGCACCCGAGGGTGCTTCACATTTTGCAGAGCCGGGTTCTTGGCTTCAGGAGAACTTAAAACGCTGCCTACTCGGTGCGGGCTGGTGGTTCGGAGCAAGCCTTCTGCTCCAGAAGAAGACACAAAGAACCGATCTGAGTACTACTGTTCATACGACTTCTGCTCGTGCCAGAACAATAGACGTCATGTAGATTGTCCTTTGCCTGGAAAGCACTCCTGCAGAGCCTTATCATGGACCCTACGAGCCCAGCTATCTACGTAGTGGATTACTTTTCCTTACAAGCCCTATCCTGTGTAAGCTTTATAGTAGCCATAACCCAGTAACTTACAATATAGGTATATGCATGGTCTCATGAGATAATGTCTGGGCCGATCTGGGAGAAGCACCAAAGGCCGCCAGAAAAAGCGCTCATCGCTATTCGATATGCCTCGGACGAAGTAGAGGTATACCACGACTCCTCGTATAATTTCTGGGAGATGATATTACTTAAAGGCGTTTTGGAGTCTCTGAGAACGCTAAACCCCAAAACCCCAAAGTAGCTTGGTCTTGCGGCGCTGGGATTTTGGGTGACGGATTCGGTGGTTGAAGGGTCTAGAAACGTCCAAGTTCTACAGGCGCGTATATACTTGGAGGTTCATGGGTAGTTATAAGTTGGGGTTATAAGTCCTCTAATATGGGCTATAATCATGGTTACCCTAATTATAACCCCACTTAGGACTACCCATGAACCTCCAAGTAGGGTCTTCATAGTCATGAGGAACAGATAGGGGGCTGCATAATGCAAGCCAGGTGCTTTTGAAGATAGTATACTATGGTACTGAATAACCCTATGGACCAATATTGACAGCCTTCTACAGTAATGTAGGGGCCTCCATAATTACTTATACTGCTTTAAGGCTTCCTTATTAGAATTATAGTATAATGGGCCCCAAAACCCTATTCTAATTATTAATGCCCTCTATATTATAGTGGCAGGCTGTCAACATCATTGTAAAAGCGAAGAAAGCCTCTGTGGCTCAGGTCTAGAAGCTCATTCTTGTTGTAGCCCTGGCGCATCAGTTGCCAAGATCCACTAGCACGAGGTTTGACAAATGAGCATTCAGGATCCTATAAACCCTGGATCCTTAACCTCTGAAATACTCTAACGGAACGGTTTCATGAACCCATAACTGAGAAAAGTCCAGCAGCCGCATTTCCTTACCCGACAGCCTACACAGAAATGGTAGGATTGCCTCGCATAGAATCCTACCTGTTCGGTGCCCTGATCATTTAAGTAGAGCCTGAATCCCCCAACGCTACTGCGCCCCGCAGTTACAGTTGCACCCCCTAAGCCCGAATCCCCAAAGCCCTACAATCTCTCTGTCAGCTCCTCTGGGATTGTACCGGCATTTCGGGTTTTGGGACTTAGGGGCACAGTTCCCCAACTCTATACGCCTGGAACAGGCAATACGGTGTGGGGTTTAGGATGTCCAGAGTTTGGGGACTTTGAGAAGCAGCAAAGTATCAAGCGTGTTCTCAAGGCTTCATCGCCCTTGGGGCTAACCCTGAACCTAATCATTAAAATCCTTAAATCCAACCCAAAACCCGAAAGCCCGAACCCTGAACTCTAATGACGCAACCCTCGACCCTGCAGCCCTAGAGTACACAAACCCCGCAAGCCCGTAATCCCAATCCCTGAGCCCTAAACCCATCTCTACCGTGTCGAACAGCGTTTAAGGAGCCCTGTATTCATCCTGCAATCCTGAAAACTCCATACCTCGAGGAATGCCCAAGGCCAAACATCGCCAAGAAGCCGCGCTTCTTCTAGCAAGACCTCTCAAACTATCAGGGTATAGGAGACAAACAGGGCTGGGTTGGCCTTTAAACACCCTGGAAATATTTATATATAGGGTCCCTTATAAACCCAAATAAGGAAAAATGTTCCAAAATCCAACCTAGAGGGGTTACAAGGCTTGAAGCTTCCAAAGCTCCTTCAAGGTTGAGAGACACCGTTTTTTCATCAAGGTCTGTGCAAGTCATGGGCTAAAGATGCGGCTGAGCTCTTCTTTGAGCACTTCACCCCGAACACAGATTCGACCCTAGCACGGAGCGCTGACCCATATCGTATGTCTGAGTAGTTGTCTGATACCTTTCCAGGTGAGGGTGCATGAACACCCATCCCTTTGCTTGAGCCTTCACTTGGGTATCATTTTCTACTCTTATCGCTGTACAGGACTTGGGGACTGTATGATCTACTTCAGTCGCTTTTGCTACTCGCATCGCTTTACAGGGAACTCGGTCTCGGAGCTGTTTACCCCTTATCGTTTTACGAAATTGACTGCTCTCAACTTACGGACGCATCTGCTTAAAGGGACCTATAGGGCTCCTTTAAAGGGATCTCTGGGGTTCCTATCCTATAAGGTTTTTAAGAACTGCTCACAGGGGTGCTTGTCATCCCTCAGGTTCACTTCATGTTCAGGGCAGCACTACTTGGAGGTTCATGGGTAGTTGTAAGCGTTCCTTTAGGAGTCCCTTTAAAGGGATCTTTCGGGATGCTAGAAGGGTATAGAGTTTAGGGCCTACTTGGAGGTTCATGGGTAATTATAAGTGCGGTTGTAAGTCCCATAATTTGGTTATCATTATGGTTACCCTCCTTATAATCCTACATATCTTATGACAACCCATGAGCGTCCAAGTAAAGGATACTGCAGGGCGAGTCCAGTCCGTTCGAAAGGGACTATGCCATCTAGTGCGGCGCATGCTTGGCTTCCAATGCTGCTACGACCTACCGCTGCGAGGAGGACGACGACTACTACTAGTATAGAACATGGCGATATTGATACTCTCAATAACAATACTGAGAGCAATAGTTGTAGTAGTAGTAGTAGTAGCAGTAGCAGTAGCAGTAGCAGTGGCAGTAGCAGTAGCAGTAGCAGTAGCAGTAGCAGTAGCAGTAGTAGTAGTAGTAGTAGTAGTAGTAGTAGTAGTAGTAGTAGTAGTAGTAGTAGTAGTAATACTGAGAAGAAAATCGTAATAATAATAATTCCCAGAACAATGAACAATCACAACACCAACGACACCAACAGTACCTGTAACACTATTACTGCTACCATCACGACCAAGACCCCCACTATCACCACGGATATACCACAGCCAATAACGCTAAAACTACTGCAAACCGCTTCGTCATCTCAGTTGTGGCTGTGCCTTTCGCGAGTTCCGCGGGCTCCAGCACGCCAGGCAAGTGCCTGAGCAAACGCTGAAACTAGTGACCCTTAATGGGGACCCTAGGTACATACCCTTAATCTAGCCATTATATGCTAAACCCGAAACGCCCTAAACGCTAAACGCCCCAAACCCTAAACCTAAACCTCGGCAGCTTTTGGAGGTTTGGGGCATGTTGGCACGCTTTTTCGAACGGGTTTGGCTTATAGAGAGAACATGTTGGACAACTGTCTGGTTCTTGGTGGGGAAGGGGGGAATGGGTTATAGGGACGATTATTGGGGACGCTATAGGGACGACTATAAGGATCCATTCCCCCATTCCCTACTAAGAACGAGACAGACAACGAACAACCAAAACAAAAGGCCGAGCTGTTGCACCCGGGTCCAGCGTTTCAAGCGTTTAAATAGCGGAAACCACAGGCTAAATCTTAAGACGATAACTCGAACCAAACCTCTAAACCCTGCAAACCAAACGAGCCGCCCAAAACACACTGAGCATAGAAACGAGTAGGATGCTCACAAAACCTTGTAAACCCACTCTCAAACTCATGCAACCTTCATGAAACTCTTCAGACTAGTTGCAGCGCCCTCCCTAAACCCTCAACCAGAACCTCCTAAACCTTACACCCTGATTACTTGGAGGTTCATGGGTAGTTATAAGTGGGGTTAAAAGTAGGGTAGCCATAAATACAACCCATAGTAGGGACTTATAACCCCACTTCTAACTACCCATGGCCCTCCAAGTAGGCCCTAAACCCGATACCCTTATAGAATCCCTACAGATCCCTTTAAAGGGACCCTTAAAGGGAACCCTTATAACTACCCATGAACCTCCAAGCAGGCCCTGAACCCTATACCCTTATAGAATCCCTATAGATCCCTTTAAGGGGAGCCCTGGAGGGGAACCCTTATAACTACCCCAAAACCCTAATCCATAAACCCTATAGAACCCTTAACAGAACCCGAAACCCTGTACAACCCTTAAAGGAATCCTAAACCCAGCTTATAACTACCCGATGGCTCCCTCCAAGCAATGGAAGCAAAGTATGGAACCCTTATAATGGAACCCTTAGTGGATCCCTTACTGAACCTCCGGAAGCAATGGAAGCAAAGTCCGGAAAAGGCCTCGGACTCTCGAGCAGCGCCTGCCATCTCTGAGCTTGTGAAAGGCGGGTGAGAGGACGAGGGGCCTTTCATTCAGGGTTTAGGGTTTAGGGTTTTAGGCTTTAACGGTTTAGGGTTTGGGGCTTAGGGTTCGGTAGGGTTTCGCAGGGTTTAAGGTTTACAGCTCAGGGTTTGAAAAGAGGATCAGGGTTCAGGGCCTAGGGCTTTGAGGCTGTTTATCAAGCTGAGCAGTGCGTTGTGTTTGGTTAATATTCGTTCTATGCAGCTGTGAGTGGTTGCAAAATAAGTAGTCCTGCCCACATGCCACTTTGCATCATCGGCATTGGTGGTTGTAGCACGTCAAACATTATGCGACTCGCCATCGCCATCATGGGCGGTTGTGGTGGTGGAGGTTCTGGTTTTGACGTTCTTACTCCCCCAATACGCCACAGAAATACAAGGACAAACTTTCCGGTGCCTTCTAAACTATAACAACCCCAAAACTGTATAACCTTGGGTATTGGGGATCTTAGGTTGCCTACTCAGCTACTAAGTGAAACTAAACCCTAAACTCCTAAAACCCCTAAACCCCTCCTCTTGAGCACGCCATCCTGAAAGCGAAGCTACGAGTCACGGCCGAGAGTTTTTCATCGGAGAGGAGTTCCTCGTGTCGGATCTGGTGGGCACCTCACTGGCCCAAAACCCAAGGAAACAACAGTTGAAACTTTCAGAACTGACTACCTTATAAGAACCCCGAAAGTTGAAAAGTTGGAGTTTACAGCCAATAGGGCACTGCATGGAGGGGTCAGGTCTGTTGGTGGTGGGAGATGGTTCTTGTAGGGGTACTTGGAGGATCATGGGACTTAGTAAGTAAGGTTATAAGTACCCTAATTGGGGTTGTAAGTATAGTTACCCTAATTATAACCCTAGCTACTAAGTCCCATGATCCTTTAAGTAGCAAGGTTAGAGTCCTAGGTCCTAGGCCTTCACACCATGCTCAAAGGACCCGACAACTTAGCATATGGGAGTTTCCGAGAATTAGGGGTACCTTGTTTTGGGGTCCTTATAATAATAAGGATCCTACTATTTAGAGTACTATATTAGGGTCCTCTATTTTCGGAAACTTCCATATAGGGCTATATAAGTCGTTTGCATGGAAAGCAGCTCTTGTTGGAGTATCACGTCAAACACCGTACGTATGATACTGATACTGATACTGATACTGCTTACAATGCCCCCTCTCAGATCCTCCTAGCAAACCATGATGCCTCAAAGACTACTGAACCCCCTGTAGAGCCCTACAGCTGGATATAGAACCGTTTGAAACCCTTCCCCAAACCCAATTCTCGTTTTCCACGTCAAGTAGACTCCGTCAAAACTCAGAACTCAACTCTAACCTTAGACCTTAAACCCTGAAAACCCTCAACCCTAAACAAAAACCATCTAAAGCCCAACCTATATACGATTGCATATATTATTGTTCAGTGGGGTTCCTTATTATGGTTATACCCAGGCTCCAATTTTCTCGGAAAGGCCTGGCCTGTCTGTCTTCCGAGTCCAAGTGTACTGCCTTGAAGACAGTGTTCTTGGCCTTTGCAGGGTTTCCCTGGATGTTGTGAAGCTACAGCAGCAGCATTCTTTGCCAGGCTTGGTTGTAGCGCTTTTGGGTGTTGTGGTTCGCATGAAGTGTTCGCAATTTTTCTTTGAGAATTTGTGTTTGGGGGTAGTGTACTGTTCTTGGCCGCAACCCACCCCTTATCCAACAAAAACATGAGTAGTTGTCAAAATTAGAATCCCTTTTTGGGTACCCTAAAAATTAGGTGCCGTATTATAATAAGGACTCAAAGTGGGACGCTAATTTTGACAACCACCCAAATACACAAACCCTCTGCAACCCTCGTAAGCTCCCCAGAGCTCTGCCGAAAAGAGCCAGAGCCAGAGCCAGGCCTGAAGAAGAGAACGGCCTGGAGAATCCTGCCGCGATGCTCGGATACTTGGAGGATCAGGGGCAGAGTTCATATAGGGTTCATTACAAGTACAAGCAGGGTGGAATTTAGATCGTCTGTTTATAAGTTTATAAGCAATAGCTGCCTTGAGCCTCGTTTCAGGTACTTAGAGCCTGACGGACTAAGTATCTCCTGATCCTCTACAGCGAACCCCAGAAAGTTGGAACATAGGTTTTGGATGATTCATGCTGGGATTCCACCAAAACTACTTCAATGGCAGGAGGAGCATGGTGTTCCAACTTTCTGGCTTCTACTGTACTTGGTGGGTGAGGGGCGTGCAGGCTTACTTTAAGAGCCCGGGATGCTACGTCGCTACTGCAGGGGCCTTATTTCTTGGAATAGGGCTTTGGGCAAAACCGTATAGGTAATTATTACGGCCCCTATAGTACGTTAGTGTGTTACTCAAGCTGTGTCAGGTTTGTACGGGCAGTGTAAGGGCTGCGTGGGTGGGTTTCAGAGCTCAGATTTTCAGAGTCAGGAGGGTTTCTGAACATCAGGGCGAAAAATTTGCAGACCTTTGGACCCAAACGCCGGCCTTACACATCACCCAAGTCACGATGACCCGAAACTCTCCAGTTCACTCGTTTGAAGAACCGTTTAGGGCTACAGGTGGCCCTCAAAGGACCCCTACACATCCCGTAAGGACCCCTATCCGGATCCCTGCGGTGGTACTCTCCAAAGGAACCCTACACTAGCCTTGTAGTATTCCTTCAAGAAACCCTTTAAGGAACCCTACAGTACCCTTACATAGTATCCCTGAAAGGAACCCTGTAAAGAAACCCGACAGTACCCTTATCTAGTATCCCTTAAAGGAAGAGTGGACCCACTTGGGACCTGCGCTTCGCATTGCTCCGCCCCGGCGCCCACGGCCGCAAAGGCAAGCAGTAGCCAAACGAGACCTCCGAGGGTGGGGTCTTTGGGTTTAGGGGTTCATAAAGCTAGGGGTTTATGGGGTTTCTGAGGGTTTATAGGGGTTTAGGGGCTGATGCGGGTTTCTAGAGGTTTATAGTATTATAGGGGGTTTTAGGGTTAAACGGCCTATGTAACGGTTTAGGGGTTGAGAGGTCTACGCAGTCAGCAGACAAATCCAAGCGAGGCCTGGGTCCTTAGCCGAATAGATGTGGGTGGTTGTCAAAATTGTGGTCCCTTTTCGGGTACCCTAAATACTAGGTGCCGTATTATGATAGGGACCGAAAAAGAGACCATAATTTTGACAACCACCCAGACGTACAAACGACGAAAGGTTTAGGGGTTTGGGGGTTTGGGCTTTGTGTCTTTGGTTTTTGATTATCATGGGATTTGATAAAGGCTTTTGCAGGATACTACTGCGGCATCATGGGACTGCCAGGGATCTATTGGATTGTCTAGGGTTGTAAACCGTTAGTTCTAAGGCTTTACTGTCTGGTGCTTAGTAGGGAATGGGGGAATGAACCCCTATAGTAGTCCCTATATAATCACCAATTATCCGTTCCCCCAATCCCCACTAAGCACCAGGGAGTTTATTCAACTGCGACCTCCGTATGTGGTTTTCCTGGGATATTTGAAGGCCCGCAAACTGAAGCCCTAAAACGTTAAGACTCGACACTTATCAATACTTCGATGCGCTTCGGGATTCGTATAGAAAGCTTTCACATTATGCGACAGGATGACTCACGGCGTTGGAGGATTCAAGTCGCGCTTTACTGCATCGATCGGGTTGAATATTGGTTTGTTCTTTAGAGTCTTGTGGCTTCGCCGAAAATAGGGAACCCCAATAAAGTACCCTAAATAGCAGGATCCTGTTTATAAGGACCCCAAAACAATGTACCCCTACTTTTCGGAAACTCCCGTTTGGCAACTTGGCAGTTTGCAGAATAATAGCACACTTCACCAGTGGCCCCGGTACTGAGTACCTAGACCCCCCCCAAAAGTACGTACTTTAATGGCCCACAACCTGTAAAGGGCTATTTTTCTACATACTTTGGGGGTCCAGGTAGTGATCAAGTTTGGGTTGAGGAGCATTCCCAAGCCTCCTTCAACTGAAGTGACGCACAAAGGGGATGCAAGGGACCAGAAGCGCCAAGCGCTAAGCTCCCACATCCTACCGAAGTCCATAAACTCCAAGCCTGAGGCTGCATAGGGGCCTGCCTGAATGAGTAAAATAGGGAGTTGGGGTAAGTGTACAATAGTTACAATACGGAAACCCCAAAATAGTTTAGGTAAGTCTTAAGGCCCCTATATTATAGGCGCGCCCCCCCCCTTCAAAAGCAAGTCTCAACACGTGACGCCCTGATTGGGACCCCAAACTGAACCAGGAGTCCGAAAAAAAACAACCACAGATCCGGAGACAAAAACCACACACAAAGAAAGAAAGGCCTAAAACAAAAGTATGCAGAATAATGGCCTCTTGTAGGTTTTGGGCCACTATTTTACCTACTTTTGGAGGTCTAGGAAGCCATTAAACTAGACTTAACCCGAAACTAAACCCAGAAACAGGGAAATCGAATCAGAGACCCTCCTCAAAGCACCTGAGCATTTGCTCCTGGCCCCCCAAAATAGCCCAAACTTCAAACCCCAAACCCTATAAATGGAAGGCTACAGTGCAAAAGCCCGAAAGGAAGCCTCGAAGGATCCCTACGGACACCCACTGCTCGGAGCCTCTGGCGTCGAGTCTCCCTCGGCTTTGTAGGCAGGAGTCTGCTGACCGCTCCTGCGCCGGGTCGGGCATATGGGAGTTTCGACCCCGAACTAAGGCACCCCTAACTTTCGGAAAGTCTCATATATTTTGTGCGATGTATGGGGCGTGAATAGGTGGCAAGGGGATTTGGGGGTAATACTCCATTGCAGAACAAAAATCGGGAACTGTAGGGATTTTTGTACTCGAGAAATTGCAGGGCTTACGGTTTTGCCGGGTTTATGCAGGTGGCTGTTATTTGCATTTTGGTGGTGGCGTAGGTATACCTGCGTATTGTTGGAACGGGGAGAGGGGGCGGGGTTGGTGGGGGGGGCGGCAGGCTGCGGTTTACTTAAAGGATCATGGGACTTAGAAACTAGATACTAATAACCCCAATTAAGGTACTTATAACCTTACTGACTAAGTCCCATGATCCTCCAAGTAGGGTCGAGGGTTTAGGGCGTCTGGCTCAGGAGTCTAGAAAATGCAGGGTGTGGTTGGTGGCTGTCGGGATCAGACGTTTCAGCGTAATGGTGTCCTAACTCCTAAAACCCTACAACCCTCATGTTTGTTATTTTTTGGTCGGGGGCTTGCACGAACAGGTTCTCTCCTTCCATCAGCGACTTTAGGGGAGAGCATCGCTATGATCTGCTGCAGTATACGTGTAGGATAAATCAGCCTAGCTCTTCATTCAAACAGTTTCTAAAACTCTAGCTCTCTATCTATCTGTCTATCTGTGAGCGTGTGTGTGCATATATACAGATATGCTCACCCCCCCCCCGTTGACAGACCATGCCCTGGTGATAGTGTACTCTCGTTCTGTGACTAGGCTGAGATATTGTATCTAAACACACCACACATGACGACAATCTGTAAAGCAAATCCTTTACAGTACATATACCAAGTATACTTTTGACATGCCATGTACTGAGGACGCATGGACCAGACGAGCGACACGTGAGTTATGAGTTTTGTGGTAGCATTGATATAGGATGAATATGAGTATTAATATTGGTATTAGTATTAGTATCAGCAATAGTACTAGTGTTTACTGTAAGTAAATATATATATATATATATGTATATATCGACAGTAGTAAGTATACATTAATGTTAGTGCTCATCGTCGTTTTAGTCTTAGTGTTAGTGCCAGTGTCAATGCCAGTAATAGTACCACTGCTAGTATTAGTATCAATCTTCATGTTGGGTTTAATATCAGTTAATAATGGCAGAGGTGCTAGTATTGGTCTCAAGATTAGAGTTAGTTTCGATATGTTACTATTCTGATAGTTTCGTATATCAGCAGGTTAGTCTATCAATACATTGATGTGTTCGAGAGGCAACATATTTGTATACTTGCATATTCGTAGATTTAATACTTTAGTTCAACTGATGCATGAGTAAACTAGTGGATTGCTGTATTAATATATTAGTATATTAACATACAAGTATATTCGCACATTAGTGTACTAGTATACTAGTATATGCAATATACGTGTATTGTCTAATGATTTATAATAAGTATATCACTATGTTGTCATATTAGTACACTAACCTGCCATGTCGGTATACTTGCATATTACAGTAGTCGTATACTAGTATAGTAGCATACTAGTATAATAGCATACTGGTATAGTATATTCACACATTAACAAGTAGTGTATTGTTACATTGGTATATGGGTATATGCTTGTCCTAAAACATCAGTACATGAATGCATTGATACATATCCTCAAAAATGATAATGGTATGTGTTCTGGTGTGCATTAGCATATACACGTGTCTTTTGTCATGGTATTAGCCTTCACATCAATATGAATATGACTATTGGTATTCGTAGGAGTATTAATGTTAATATTCGTGTTAGGATTACCCGTAGTCGCATTAGCCTTAGTATAAGTGTTAATAATGGTATTAATACTGGCATTATCTTGAATATTCAACAAGTTATCAATGTCAGTATTAGTATTGGTGACAGCATTACTGTTAACAGCATAAGAGTATACGCAGTAGTATCCGTAGGAGTATCAATACTTATGTAAATCTTGGTGTTAGTATAAACAGTGTGATTGGTATGAGTAATAGTGCTAGTGCTAGTGCTAATATTAAAATGAGGTTATGTATTTGCATGAGCGTTTGTCTTATATTAGTATTACTCCTGATTACATGAAAATACTAACAGATAAATACATGCATGAGCTAATGTGTTTGTACGTTAATATAGTGGTATGTATATTTATGTACATTGGTATATGCAGGTGTGTATTAGTATTGGTATGAAAATACACTACTACCAATATGGGCATAATTATTGATATGCGTAGGAGTATGAACGTCAGTATTAATCATTATTAGTATTTGTATGGAGCCTATTCGTATTGGCTTAAAAAAGTGTAAATATTAGCGTTAATGCTGGTATTAGCTTGGGCAGTCAGCAAATGATCAATGTCAGTATTAGTATTGGTAATAGTATTCGTAGGAGTACCATTGAAAAAATATATATATATATATATAAACACTGACAATCGTCTAAACAGACCTTGCCCTTGCAAGTGAGTCGTAGCGCATGGTCTGTCATCCGATGGGTCACAATCAGCCCATTGAAAATCAGTTCCAAAATTTCCAAAATTTCAGAAGTTTCAGAAATTTCCGAAATTTCCAAAATTTCCAAAATCTCCAAAATTTCCAGATTTCCGAAATTTCCAAAATTCTCTCCCCTAACTTTCCGGATTTCCAAAATTTCCAACATTTCCGAAATTTCCAAAACTTCCAAAATTTCCAAAACGGCCCGACCTATAGTCGACAGGATTTTTCCAAAACATAAGGGCGGACTTTTTGGAAATTTTGGAAAATTTGGAAAGCTAGGGGAGAGAATTTTGGAAATTTTGGAACTGAGTTTTGAAATCTGAGTGCCCCCTCCCCCCGATCACAGACCATGCACTACGACTGAGTTGAAAGGGCATGGTCTGTCAACGGGGGGGGGGGGGGGGGGGACCATATATATATATATATATATGTATATGTATATATATATAGATATATATATATATATATGAGTAGTTATCATACACATACATGGCGTAAGTGCTTATACATATACATATACATACATACCTATACATATAGACATGTTTATATACAACTTAACAATCTGTGCATCAAAACTTTTAAAACTACAACTTCTAAGCAATCCTCCATTTATTTTTGTACTTTCTTTCACATGAACAGCGGCAGTCTGTTACAACATCCACAGGTTCGCTATCGCAACTATCAATGACGGTAATGGCAACAAAAAAAGCAGACGCACATCGAAAGACACTAACCAAAGGGAACTGCATCCCGGTGTAGCGACCTCAGCATGATCAACCGTGCTATCACGAGGAACCTTAGACGGCTTCAATATCCCTGACAGGGACCTTTTTTTAATGGCCTAATAAGGCGTGTTTGAGGAAGTGGCGTCAGTGTAGTCCCTTAGACCTCTCCCCCTCATCTCGCAGAAATTTCGGCAGAAGGCAAAGGTCGCAAGTTCTCAACGGGAACCCTGAACGGGACTGCACAAAGCTTGCAGTGCGGCAGGCTCTCCTTCTTGAGATATGCACAAGAGGCGTGTTTTGCCGCCTCATGCATTGCCTCAGTCTTTCGTAGCCAGACGAAACACCAAGCCCCACAGACTAAATACTGAAGGATCCAAGCCGCCGGAGCGATCAGGTGCGCAACTTGCCCTGTCGGCCCTATCCCCACCGGGCTGCAGGTACCTAAATAGTAGGTTACTATAACCATACATCATGTACCCCAGCAACCCGTGTGTTTGGGAAACTGGAGCCCCAGGGTATCGAACACTTCCATCAACGTGGACGACCCTTTTCTAGGCCGCTCCAAGCCCCCGGGGCTTGGGCTTGGAGGCTTCTCGGGTTTAGACTACTTGGAGGATCATGGGACTTAGTAGTTCCTCTAAGAGTACTATACTTAGTAAGTAAGGTTATAAGTACCTTTATTGGGGTTATATGTATAGTTACCCTAACTATAACCTTAGTTACTAAGTTCCATTCCATGATCCTTTAAGTAGGAGCAGGTGCAGGGCTGAGTGACTCAGTGGCATGTCGGCTTTGGTTTAGGGGGTGTCCTTTGTAGAGTGTTGCATGCGGATGGAGAAGTTCAGTGCTCGGAGACGGAGAACTCGGCCCGGGTGGAGTTCAATTAACTGGGTTGGCCTTTAAACACCCTGAAAAATACTTATATATAGGGTCCCTTATAAACCCAAATAAGGAAAATAAAAAATGTCCCAAAATCCAACCTAGTTAAGAACTATCTTTGGGCGTTAAGGCTGAAGGCTCAAGCGTCTTGAGGTTTCGGTGCTAATTAAGTCCTAAACCCTACACTGTTGGGCTATCTGGCAGCTTATAGAGTAGGATAGGACTTTCGCGATGCAGACTTTGCAGGCCGAGCCGAAAGCTTGAATCTTGAGCAGGGGTACAGCAATCCCTGAAAGGATAAGACATCCGGTAGCTACATGTGTATATATATATATATATATATATATTTATACACACCTAGCAACTGTCCATATCCACATATCCACAGTTGTGGTACCTGTGACCCTTTGTGCAAAAATTGATTCAAACAGAAAGAACTTCAAAACTGTGCAAAACCCTGCCTCCGCTGGTCGGCTTTACGTTATTGCATGCAGCCAAGCAGCGGTACGACTACGAAGTCCCCTTCAGAGGATAAAGTTCCTGCGCGTGGGCTTTGGCTATAGGGGCTTTACCCAAAGGCCCCATATAGTAGTTCCGTTTTGGGATTACCTTACAGGCTTCCAGATATGACTCCCAGAAATGAACTACTATGGGGCCTATGGGTAACAACTAGTATCAGCAGCGGGATTTTGACCTTGGGTAGGATATGCATTCTGTCCATTTGGATGAGCTGTTGTGGCTCACGCTGACCCGCCTACCTCCCCTCCCCATTTGTCAACCCCAAGAATACATTTCTGGCCTCTTCACAGAATCCGCTGTCGTATGTATCCTTTGGGGTAAAATCTTAAGTTAAAGGTTGAGGGTTACTGAAGAGGGACGGCCATCAAAAGGTCCCAACTGCTCGACGAAGGCCTTCGTCGGGAACTCAGACTTGTGATTTGAGAGTTTCCGAGAATTGAGGGTGCCTTATATTTCGTGGTCCTTATAATAAGGATCCTACTATTGAGGGTTTTGGGGTTTTGGGGAAGCCCTAAACCCTAAACTGCCCTAAACCCTACTTTCGGAAACTCCCACTTCAGGCTATGCGAAGTATATATGAGTATGTTAATAGTCTGCATGCTATGTGTTCAATATAATATACACTCACACATACATATCTGCATGTATATAGCTATATGCTGCCTGACTGATTGATGGACGAACTTACCGCAAAACATGCGTCCATCACAGTTTCAATTACTGGCGATTCCTCGGTATCTGGGTCTCATTGCCAACACCATGATGCCATCACTTCAAGAAGAACGGACCAACAAACAGCCAACAACCTGCTTGTCTGGAACACACAAAAGCGAAAAGCTTGAAGACTCAAAGCCGTGCACGGCTTGAAGCTTTGTGCTTTCTATTGCGTTTGGCTCACTCACTCACTCAGTCGCGTGCGCGCACCCACGCACTCGTTCCCTCACTCGCTCACCCGCTCACTCACTGCCTCGCTCCTGAACTTAGTCGTTCACTAACGCACTCACTCACTAACTCTGATTCATAGTGATTCAAACCATAGATTGCCATAGATAAACCATTAAAACCGAGCGGCATTTTCATTCGGGAATCCAGCACAGGATAACCTCCCCAAGGCTATCCCTATAATCTAGGGACCATAGCCAATCAGCTTAAAATCCGTCTGGAGGTGCAACTACAGTTGTGCTATAGATTGTAGCATCAGACCCACATGGGTGGTTGTCAACATTAAGGTCCCTTTTTGGGTACCCTAAATTCTAGGTGCCGTACTATATTAGGGACCCAAAAAGGGACCAACCACCCATATGATTACCGCAGCTGACCGCCCAACCCTGCAAAGATGGCTAGTTCCCAGGGGTCCTGAGAGTTCCTAGCCCGGAATCCTCAATGCTGAAAGTCAGAAATTACATAACACAAGAGCGCGCACACACACACACACACACAAAATAAAACTCGAAACATCGGAACGAGTAAGCACAAACCATGCCTCTCTTTCTCACACACATCCTGCGAACTAGCGCGACAAAAACAAAGTGCAAACAAAACCTTGAACTTGAACCCAAAGCCCCCAATGCTAAACGCAATACAATCCCAAGAAAGCTTGTCCAGCCATCTGACCCCCAAGAAAACCCTGTAAGGCCCGGAGCCCTGCATTTCTGAAGAGCGCACTCGCAGGCAACCAGGTGGTCCGACTGCCAGCAGCGGAAATGCGCGAGTCCTGCACCCGCCACCCAAATTGCCAAAGGGGTATAAGCGGCATCAGGCATGGGAGTCTTTTTTCTGGGGTGGCTGTGGGTTTATCGGGCTTCGTTACGGTTCAGGCTTGACCTTCAAGAAGGCTTCCTTTCAGGGTTCCTGTAAGAAGGATACACAAAGGGTTCAGGTTTAGGGTACAAGGGGGTACCTACATGGTATAGACTTTTGCCTGAAAGCGCTTGCTAGGGCGATCGAGGTATATACTATATACCATAGGCACATGAAGCCTTAGGGCATGGCTCAAGATTGAGGATCTGGCTTTAGGGTTGGTGGGCGGGCCACAATGAGGAGCAAATCCACAGAAGTTGCGTGACTGGTGACGAAACTGGGCTCTTCGGGATATCGAGTTTCGCTTTTGTTGGTGGGGTTTCGCACGAACCGGAACTCGCATTAACCCGATACACCTTAAGAGGCTGAAGTTGCCAAAGTTCGCAGAAGCCTAAACCCAGGGCCGGCCCCGTACACCCTCTGTTCAACCCCTTCGACTCAGCTTAGTGATGCTCATGAAAATCATATTACGGGAGATCATAGTAAGATACGCGACGTCGACTTCAAGCAATGGTGATTCATTCACAGCCTACCAACCCAATAACATGCTTATGAAGCCTTGTGAAAGTCTAGTATCCCTTACAATACCCTCGCAACACCATATACTTACAAAACCATATAGAAGTCTATGAAGCTCTTCGACGACCCTGATACAATCATATTCCAGCCTTGCATAAAGCTATGCACACAATCCTCTGTCTGTATGGCCGATAGAGGACTCCAGCACACCTACAATCCCGAAATCAACAAGGGAAGCGTGTGCTTATGGGGACTTATAAAATTTGTACACAGAATTTTCTGTCTGGCAGGGTTCGACTTGTCAACTAGCGTTGTGTAGGTTTCACTCTGGACGCGCAGCTCTAACTCAGCCCCAAATCCGACAAAATCCGTTCTCGAAGAGTATAAGCCACTACAACCTCATGAAACTTTGTAAAGATCCCGTTGACACCCTCAAGCATAAACCCTGAGGCACTGGCAAGGCATGCAGAGATCTGCAGACCTGTGTCAAGATTGGGTGCAGCTCTACTGAAATCGTCAAAGTGGCACAGAGCGTTGCTTCAAATTGAGCTGAAGAGTTGTTGTGGCGATTTGGGGCTCCAGACGTTTATCAGTATCAGGCGGAAGCGCTAGGTTCGCCGGTCGTTCTGTGGCTGTACCTTAGACTGGTACGCCGTGGCGTCATGTCATATTTCAATCAATCCAGGGTTGTCTCTCGAGCTATACGACAATAATGTGCTACTCAGGGGGTGCTACGCAACTTCGAGTGAACAGGGTCCCTTTCCTAGGGCTCCTGCGAATGAGAATGCGACGAGGTAAGGGTTTGTCGCTACGGGGGGGCGGGCGGCTGGTTCTGACTGAGTAAGCTGAGAATCGGGTTCGCAGCCCGCTGTGCCTCTTCAATTCAAGGACCAGGGAACTCAGTGCTGAGTTGTAGGAACCTAGCCGTAAACCCTTGTACTTAGAAGCTCATTTACAAAGCCCCAAGTCCTCCAAGCAGGGCTCAAGTTCTAATGTTAAATGCCTTGAGGTCCGAGTTGGGGCAAAGATGGGCCTAGAGTGATGTACATTTCTGGAAATGGTCGAAGATGCTGTCGAATATCCGAACGATCTCCTGGTCACTCAGAACTCCTTGAGTGGTGTCTATAGAGTTTACGGGGTGTTATGCAAAAGTTCTACATCGTGAGATCTTAGTCTAAGGCAGCCTAAATAAGTAGCCCGTCATTGTCATTGGTGAAGCATGACTATTTCGGCTACTGCTGCTGCTACTGCCATGATTATTGTTGTTTTTGCTAGTATCAAATTATGCTAGTCGTTAGAGCAGTACATCTAATCATAACGTTTCACCAGTCACAATGACAGGACCAGGACTGTTTCTGAAACCTTGCACACAAGTTACTCGACACACAGTAGTGCATACTGTTTACTTTGCAAAGCAGTGATAATGACTGTGCTGCAAAACTCGGACTCACGATACACCCGAAACCACACATCCAACGAGAAACGAAACAAACCCCATGCCTCAAGCCCAAAACCGAGAAAGCAAATCTTAAACCACACATCCCAACTCCCCAAACCCCCGAAATTCCAAACCTGTCTAAACCCCCTAGAATGCTAGGCCCCGACACCCTAACCCTCCCCCCCCTTCCCTCAAAGCAATGAGAAAGGAGCATAGCCTGGTCTCGGCCTCCAGGCTATACTAAACGCTTATGGTAGCCCTTATTGCAACCCTTTATCAGAAGCATTAAGTAAAGTAACCCTTATTTATAGACTCTGTATAAGAATCCCTTTTCTTGTAGTACGTAGCCCTTATAGTATATAACCTTTCTTCAGAATCCCTTTCAGGGATTCCTACTCAAGCTACCGTTTAAATCAACTCCTGGCCTCGGCCTCCAGGCACAGGTCCGGTGTGGGCCGACAGCCAAAACCCCCCCAAAGCCACCCAGCAGCTGGAGATCGGAGCCAAAAAAGCGAGTTGTTGAGAGACTTCAACATAGCTCTAGCAATTTGCTATGTTTGTATCTCAAAATACATGTATGTATGTATGTATGTATGCATATATATATATGTATGTATAGGGATCGGAGTCAAAAGAACAAGACGCTTACGGTTTAGTGAGTCTTGAAGATTTTTAAGAACAGGCAAGGCTTACGCGTTGTTTCGGGCTCAGGGTCTAAACGGGATGTTTTCGGTTTGTAAGAGTATTCTCTGTAAAGGCCGCATAGACACTAATCAGCATCCCTGCAACTCTAAACCGTCGAGCCGAAGTTCAAGAAACGATTTAGCTCCGTGTTGGTCTACAGTAAACCCCATAAAGTTGGAAACCGGATTAAGGCCACAAAGCGTTGGGATTCCCTACACGTTACTCTTAAGGATTGAGGCTATGGGGTTTCCAACTTTTGGGCGAAATCGAGCCCCAAGCCCCACGGCTCCAACGAGAACAAGAAACTTCACAAGAATACCGGCAGTGTTGTTCAGAAGCCCTGAGGAAGAATAGTTTTGACCATTGTCTAAACCCCTGTAAATGCACCCTACAGCCCGTATGACCCCAAGACCAAACCCTGAGATCGGAACCCTAAATGCAACATGGCAAACCCTAAGGGTCCATGTACGCATAGAGTATATACATTGGTCTTAAAGTACTCCCTATATAGGTACATTGGCCCCAAAGTATATACTATTTGGGTACATGGACCGTTTGGGAAACACAATGGACAGTGGGGCCTGCCCGAGCTGCTGGCGCGCGAGGCAGCCTCAGAACCATTCCGAGTCGCTGGTCCCTCTGCGCATCAGAAACAGACGAGTCGCTTTGAGGGTTCTATAGGACAGACTCCAGGTGTTATAGTGTTGTGGGACGGCTTTAGAAAGTAGGTCCTAAGTAGGTGTTTAGGACAGATTCCAGGTGTTATAGTGGTGTGTGTAACGTCAATAGGTCTCCAAAAAGCTCAGGATGCGTTCCTGAACTGAGGGCCTCCGATCTGTTGAGGGCGGCGGAAAGATACAGTAGAAGCGCCTCAATCCTTAAGAGCAATGTATAGGGAATCCCAGCACTATTTGTCCTTAATCCGGTTTCCAACTTTTTGGGGTTTACTATAACCCTAAGGGTACAGGTACCCAAGTAGCTTATACTTCCACCTTGAAGTAGCCCATATGCAGGTACTTTGAGGCCAAAGCCTATATACTATATGGGTACATGGACCCTTAGGGTAACTGAACTCCTGCAAGTACACCTGAACAGTTAACACCGTATCAGAGCAACGCCAACTCGCCTTCATCAAGAATTCCAAATCCTGAGCCCCACCCTCAATCCTGAAATATGTGGGCCTTCATACTTAGACTTAGAAGGGGGGTTGGGGGGTATCTTACAATGTAAATCTCATACGGAAGCCTAAGACTTAGTATAGCCGAAACCCTAAACCCTGCATAAACCGAAACCTCACTTACCTATAGTCTCGATTGTGGTTCCGCTTTTTGGTTTGAAAAAACTATATTCTAGGATCCTAACCATAAAACTGGTTAACAGGAAAAAGGGAACTACAATGGATACTTTCGGTATAATATGACAACTACTACTTGGGCCTCCTCAGCTTTGCGGCCTCCAGTCGGTTGCCTCCTTGCCTGCAGAACCGAAGCTCAACAACAAAAGGGCTTTAGGGCTTAGGGTTGAGGGGCTTAGGGTTGAGGGCCTAGGGGTTTAGCAGGTTTAGGGCTTAGGGATGAGAGGCTGGGATTTAGGGTTTGTAGGAATCGTAGAGGTTTTAGATTCTTGGTCAGATGTTCAGGTTCTAAATTTGAGGGAGTTTTAATTTACCTGTAGCCGAAAAGACCTACCTTTTCAGGGTTCCTTATTCTGGTTTCTATATATAGTTCTTTGAAATGTACGGGCAGGTTGTACCGAGGTCGTGCTAGACTCCCGAGCCACGGGTTGACGATGTCTTAGGTCAGGGGAGTCTGCGGGATCTTAGACTTTGATAGGATCTAGTCCTGAGCTTTGGTGTTTATCAGATCGGATTTGGGATGGCGATGGGGAGGTTGAGGTTAAGAACTGTCGAAGGTTAGCTTTAAGGTTTCAGGCCGGTCGGTCTAGTGCTAAGAGTTGAGGATTTAGGGCACCAGGGCGACAGGAAGCTGAATGGCTCTCCCACTGATGCAGTGCAGATCTGTTCGGCTGTTGAACCACAAGCCTATTCCATCCACTCTCGCTGCAGGTCGACAGGCTGACATACGCTCTGGTATTGCCATGATCAAAGCTGAAATGCCCAATCAGCTTCCTATGACATGTGGCAAGAGAACCCGAACACTACACTGCGTCACTGCGACAAACCCAAAAGGAACGAAACACCGAAACCTTTGCCACTACGTACCACTTTAAACCAGGAGACGGATAAAAGATCGCAGGTCAAGCCTGCTAGCAGCACTTCAAGACCCAAAAGCCGCACTTAAACCCTAAACACTGAAACCCCAAACTCTAAACCCTTGAAACCCTAAACACTTAACACTGAAACCCAAAACTTCCTAAATTCTTCGGCCCGGGCCCCAGTCTCGGAACCCTCGAACCCTCGGAGCCCTAGAGCCCTGAACCCCTAAACTCTAAACCCTAAACCCAAAACCCTAAACCCTAAACCCTAAACCCAAAACCCTAAACCCTAAACCCAAAACCCTAAACCCTAAACCCCAAACCCAAAACCCAAAACCCTAAACCCTAAACCCCTAAACTCTCCGAAGCTAGAACCTGCAGCCCTGAGCTCGCTGATCCCCTCCAAATCCTAAACCGCATGAGCCTGGAACCTACCTAAATCCCTAAATCCCTAACCCCTACACCGAAAAAAATTGAAACCCCAAACCCTAAAACCTTAGAGCCCTAAGCCTTAGACCCTAAAACCCTCAAAACCCTGAACCAAAAGCCCCTAGACCTCAGAGCCCTATCATAGGGGTTTCAATAAATTAGAATAGGGTTTTGGGGGTATCATTTGCCAAAACTATACTAAGGAACCCCACCAACAAAAACAAAAAACAGTCTAGG
This sequence comes from Symbiodinium sp. CCMP2592, assembly GCA_905221615.1. Classification (NCBI taxonomy): domain Eukaryota; class Dinophyceae; order Suessiales; family Symbiodiniaceae; genus Symbiodinium; species Symbiodinium sp. CCMP2592. The sequence continues at coordinate 403,055 of CAJNDT010003146.1, forward strand.
TATTTTTCGATTCCCTTGTACTAAACCCCTATACTGCCCCTTATAGTAAACCCTTACAAGGACCCCTTTTAAAAGGAACCCTTTGGCTTCGTAGCGTCGGGTCGCCTGGCGCCTCCTCTCGATCTGCCGCGCCACGCGTTGGCGCTTTGCCTCGAGAGCTGCGGCATCCTGACAAAGGGGCTTTAGGGCTTAGGGTACCTTTAAAGGGATCCTTTAAGGAGCTCCTTAAAGGGATCTATAAGGGTACCTTAAAGGGATCTATATAAGGGTTCTTGAAAGGTTTAGGGGTTTAGGGTTTAGGGCTTAGGGTTTAGGGCTTACTTGGAGGATCGTGGGACTTAGTAAGTAAGGTTATAAGTACCCTAAATGGGGTTATAAGTATAGTTACCCTAATTATAACCCTAGTTACTAAGTCCCATGATCCTTTAAGTAGGGTTTCGGGGTTTAAGGTTTACGGATTTAGGTCTTCGGGCTTTGAAAAAGGGGACTGTTGTGGCGTGTATACATAAGCAGTTTTTTACAGGTTCAAGAGTAGCAATACCAGCCACAACAGTCCCATCTCCCTGAAAAAGGGGGGATCGGCTTTTCTTTAGGGCTTTGGGTTTAGGGGTTTAGGGTTTAAGGATTTAGGTTTTAAGGGCTTAGGGCTTAAGTCTTAAGATTTGTTTTTTCTTTTTTAATGGGCCGTTCTCCGTCTGCACAAGCGTCCGAAACCCCAGAAGTTGAGGGAGCCTGTGGTCCCGACCCCGGAACGGCAGTTACTAACAAGAGCTAAACCACTGAAAACATACTTCCCTAAGCTGGGGCGGTTCCAAACAAAAGAGGAGTGCATCTGTGCACAGCTCCGCTACCAAAGAGGAGCGCTTCTGTGCATAGCTCCATTGGCGGTTCTCTTACAAACCTACAACACATCACAGCACTTGATGACTCGGCATTCCTAGAAACAGAGGGTGCCAGAGGGGGTTTAGGGTTTAGGGCTTTGGGTTTAGGGTTGAGGGCTTATAGGGTTTGGGGATTTAAAGTTTAGGGGTTTAGGGCTTATAGGGGTTTGGGGCTGTCAAATTTCACAGGGTCTTTCAGAATTTTGTCGAGTACCTGTATCTGTGTGCACCCTGAACTGCCTGTCGTGTAAGTCTTTAGAAACTCCAGATTCTGCTGAGGTTTCTCCGGGCACAGCCCAGGCTACTAAACCTCAACCACTTACCGTAAACCTAGCCCAGTACCAAGCGAATCCCCAAACAAGTCCTCCGAGGTGTCGAAGAAGTTCAGCAAAGCTCCTGACCCTGGCAGGGTTTGGGGGTTATGGTTTTCGGGCTTAGGGTTTGCAGGCCTTTAAGGTGTCCGGGAGAACAATCGGGAAGCTTTCACGGCTTAGTGCAGGAACCTGCATACTTTGGCTTCAGGTTGGTGGATCCAGCCAGAACCTAAAATGCAAACCCTGCAACCCTAAACACATGGTAGCACCCCTTGAAACCCCTTAACAGCACCCGTATCAGCATCATACTGAACCCGTCGAATTCGTATAGACTCCTTCAAGAAAGCCCTAGAAACAACTCACCAAAACAGCATGATGCCCTGCAGCTGGATTTGGGTTTTTTTACGGGGTTCAGCCAGAGAGTTTTTGGTTCACAACTTTTAGAATCTTGGGGGGGCGTCATGTCAGTTTACCGGTAGCCAACCGAAAAAGTCCTGCAGCCGCATCGAAACATAATTACCGACTCCATCTTCCACCCTACACCCACCGACATGTACAGCACGCATATCGAAATCCTATGCTTTTTAATCTCTAACCCGTTTTGCCTCAAGCCCCTGAACCAAATCCTCAAGAACGGCATCTATGGCCCTAAATCCAAGAATCGCAGTCCCCGAAACGCCACACCTACAAGCCCCTCAAAACAGATCTACGTCTAAAACCTGACCTCCTCTGCGCCACTGTAATCCCAAAACTCATGAAGGAAACCCTTTGAAAAAAGGACACTTTTGTTCCTGAGTTCCCTCCATAGGCAAATCAACTTATAGTCCTACCCCATTCTCAGAAGATCGAGTGGAGTAGATTCCTTCAGCCGCACAGCCCAAGCCTCAAAAGCCCGAAGCCTTGACCCTTCTTCAGATAAGAAGAACCCAGAATGAGAGACAGAACAAGCCTGTAAGCACTAAACACCAAACCCCTTAGAGTCAACAACTTAATGGACCATTGTTGTGAGAATGGCTGACACAAATACAAACAAACCCGAAACCCTAAAGTTTCCTAAAGCCCTAGACCCTTTCTTCAGCTGCTCGGCGCCTGATGCGGAAACGTGAACCTCACCGGCTTCCGGAGGCGAGTCCTGCTTTGGGGATATTTTTGCTCTCCAAAGAAACATGGGTAGTTGTCAAAATTAAGGTCCCTTTTTGGGTACCCTAAATAATAGGTGCCGCATTATAATAAGGACCCAAAAAAGGGATCCTAATTTTGACAACCACCCACAGGGAAGTTGTAGGGCTCAGGGCTTTCGGTTTGGGCTTAGGGCGAACCCAAGACGTGACGTTGAGTAGCGTGCATATGTGTCATGTGTGCCAATTACACGCAGGTGTTTCTATGCGTGCACGTTCAACCTAGACACTCAGAGACTCAGAGAACCGTTAAACGAACCGTTGACGGAGCTCTTATACACAGAAATACAGGTATATAGCCATATGTATTTATTCGTGTATATATATATATATATATATATGTATGCATATATATATATATAGATATACAGACATATAGTAAAAGTATGTATGTATGTAGAACTATATATATATATATATATATAAATAAATATATATATATATATATATATATATATATGTATATAGATACGGATGTCCATGTATGTATGCAGGTGCCCTGAAACGGGCTCTTCCGTCTCCTCCTCGGCTTCCTCGGCCTTTCCATCCTGGGCCCAGGAGCCAAAACAACGGGGCCTTAGTAATGGCCCTCCGGGTCCATGTAATGGAGGAGCCTTAGGGTTCTATAAGGGTTCCTGTAAAGGGTACTATAAGGGTTCCTTGAAAGGGTACTATACAGGTACTATAAGGCGACTCTCAGGGTACTCTAAGGGTTTTGAGGGGTTTGATGTTGGAACCTGATGAAGAAACCTTGTGCCTTTATTAGGGTTTCTTGTATTATGAATCCTACTAATTTGGGGTTATAGGCCCAGGGTTTCTTAATCAGGTTCCTACTAATCAGGTTCCTACATTAATTACCCAAATAGTATATACTTTGCCTCCAATGTACCCATATATGTAGGCCCGCACATATACTATTCGGGTACATGGACCCTTAGGGGAGGGTTTCAGAATATCTTGAACTTTTGTTGTAGGAGCGCTATGAAGGAATACTACCAATAGTTATTCCGACCTGTATAGTATGGTATCTGACGTGTTTTGGGCGGAAGGTTTAACACTTAGGAGCCCGTGATACCTTAGGGCCTGAGGGCTTCTTTTGGTTGAGAGGCTTAGGAGCCAAGATCTTCGGATCTACTTAAAGGATCACGGGACTTAGTAACTAGGGTTCCTTAAAGGGCTCCTTTAAAGGGATCTACAGGGGTTCTGTTTTAAGAGGGGGTGTTAAGGTCTACTTAAAGGATCATGGGACTAAGTAACTAGGGTTTATAATTAGGGTAACTATACTTACAACCCCAATTAAGGTACTTATAACCTTACGAACTAAGTCGCATGATCCTCCAAGTAGGCCCAAAACCCCAACGAGACCACGTCTGGGAAGCGGCCGTGGAACTCAAACGCTACAACTTGCAACCCAAACTCCTAAAACCCTAAAACCGCCTGAAGCCCTAAAGCCCTGCAGCCTTAAATCCTAAAGATCACCCAGAAGCCCAAATCTTACAGCCCTGAACAGCCTCTACACTAGGATGCCCAGTAACCTAGTAATAAAAAGTGCTCCCTGTTTGGTATTGGGCAACTTTATAGGAAACCTAGGAAAGCCATAGCGACTCCTGGCCTCGCCAGGCGGCGGGCTTGGAGCAGAGACCTTCGAGTTTGGGGTTTTAGGGTTTATAGCGCTTTCGGGGTTTAGGGGTTAGGGTTTAGGAGAGTTTACAAGGCTTTTTATTTCATGCGGGGTTGTGGGGATGGTACCGGGCTTTGTAGGGGTTTCGTTGTTGCTAAGTGTTGGTTACGAGAAGGCTGTGGAAAAGGTTTCGGCAGGGTTTTAGGTTGCATCACGACAAGACGACCTATTCTAAACCCTAAACCCTCCATCGTTTCTCAGCCCCACACTAATACACGGATACAGCATCTGTACCAAGTGGCGGTTCCGCCAGCACCTGACTAGACCGCCTCGGAAACTTGTCGCCGTGGCATTCATGAGCAGGGTGGCCCGCCAGCTCGTCCGCCGCCACTCCGAGGCTCCTTGTATCCATTGCGGGGCAGCGCACCTATGAAAGCTACTCAACTCGGTACACATCACTGCCGCCTTGCCTGGACACGTGGGCAACTTTGAGATCCAGCCTGACCCTTACGGAAGTCTGGTGCCATTGTCAAGGGCTAGCGGGGCGCTTTCTTCACATGCCGGCGTGGAGGCTAGAGGTAGCTCGGCTTGTAATAGCTGTATGATGCTGTATAGAAGTCATGTAGAGTCTGAGCTCCAGGTTTCGGGATCTCTAGCCAGGAAGCCCTTGTTGAAGCATTATGCCTAAACCCTGGCTTGTTACCTATCCAAACCCAACTTGGTATACCACACGAAGAACAGCTACCCACATCTACACACTGAAATTCAAACACGTGTCGCAAATAACTACAGTATCTGCAAACTTGCCCATGGCGTACATAAACCACGTATCAGAACTCGTATACTCGTCTAGAACTTTATGTCATACAGACCCTTAGGGGGGTACGGGGGAGGGGGGTTACTTAAATAGGCCTTACTAAGCCCTTGCTATATTAAGGCCCCCTACCCCCCTCCCCTCCCCCTACCCCCCTCAGGGTCCTGATGATCATAGCTGGGTATAGAGGGTCCCTGAAAAACCCAAGTAAGGAAAATAGAAAATGTCCCAAACTCCAACCTAGATTACCGATATTTGACCAGGAGTTCTGTGCGTTCTACTCCTCTGTGCTGAATTGATTGCTCGTGTAGATCATCAGTTTCTTATTGATAGAACCGTTAAAGAAACCACGAAAAGCCCTTACGACTCCTGGCCTCAACGGTCTCAACGGGAGGCGGGCTCGGGGCGAAGGCCTCCGCACACGCAGGAATTCAATGCTTACAGCGTTGTTTTCATACGGCCTTTATGTGTTTTGTGTGTGTGTGTGTTTTTAATAGCGTTTTTTTTGTGAATGTGGGCTTTATGAATTTGGTGTGGCTTTTGGAAGGGTTTCTGTTTTTGGCTTCTCTGTGGCCGGCTTTGATGATGGATGCCGTTGAAGAGGCTTCTGCAGGGATTTAAGCTCCGTACATTTCACCGCGACGACAGGATGACCTGTTCAAAACCCCAAACCATATGAAGCCATTTCAATTTAGGGAAGATTCCTCAAGGTTGCTGGGCGCTTTGCGGCTGGAGTCGGGTAGCCCGGGTTGTAACACAGTCTTGTCCACAGGACCCTATAAAACCTTCCTTCTTAAGGTCCCCTATGATGATTTCCTTGTATGACTCCTTAAAAACGTAGGTTATTTGGGGTTAAGGTAAGCTTTACACTCCAAAGCCATTGTTCGAAGGTCTATACCTAAAACCTCATTATGCATGTGGTCCTGTGTTGACATCTTTCAGAGCCCAACTTGGTATGCCAGACGGACAACTAAGCGAATCAAAACCCCAAAGCCCTCACCCCTGAACCCTGCGACCCGAAACGCAAAACAACGAAACCCATAATCCTAAAACCCCTAAGCCCAAAACCCCTAAACCCCAAAACCCTAAACCCCTAAACACTAAGTGCCAGAGAGCTGCCTCACCAGCATCCCTCTCCTCTTCAGCGTCTGCCGTGGCCGACGGATCAAGGCTTCGAGCGCCTGCACTCGAAGTCTCTGAGACGCTTGAAGCAGGGGCTTCTTCCCAGAGAGCCCAATACCCCTTAATTAAGGAATATAGCTTAAATCATAATATGAAGCCCCTTATAGTTTAAGGCATATTGCTTAACTAAGGGGTATTGGGCTCTCTGGGTTTAAAGGATCCCTACTGTTGATGGACAAAATCCTGCATTACCCTTTATAAGGAATATACCATAGTTCCCATAGTTCTAGACATGCAAGATTTTGTCCGTCAACAGTACGGATCCTTCAAAGGACTTAGGGCTTCGGGTTTAGGGTTTACAAGGGTTCTAGAATATAGGGGCCTTAAGTGCGAGAATAGGGTCCCTTTAAAGGGTTCCTTTTCAGGGGCTCCTATAAGGATTCTTATAAGGGTTATTCTGAGGATGTAATATAGGGGCCTTCATAATTAGAAATCGGTTCCCTTACAGCGTTCTTATAAAGGGTCTGCAAGGGTTACTGGGTCTTTGGGCCAGACCATATTATACTTGTGTTGAGGAGCCACCAAACTTGATATTATTCCGCTGGTGCAAAGTCCTGTCGAGAACGTACTACAAGCACTTGAAATCAAGGGGTGAAACAAAGCGTGAGCGGCGACCAATATTGATAGGTTATTGTTAACGCCCCGATATTAGCATGCTGCCAGCAAAGAGCCGGACCAGGACTAAGGATTCAGCAAGGACTCTACTGTACCTTGGCTCCTTTTTACTTGGTAAAGGGGTCTGGATCATACCAGTACAGTTTATGCTGTATATCAGGTGTTACGGGACCTAGCTTCAGACCTGTATAATGGATAAGTTTGGGGTGCTACAGTGGTTCTACGAAGGATCAGAAAGACACGGTAACGGGATTAGGAGCTGAAGCGTGTGGGAATGCGTCTAAGGATCTTGGGTTGAGAGCTTGGGTTTGCGAGGTTAGGTTTTCGGATCAATGCAAAGCAATCCTTTTCGCTGCGATGTGGGGGGTTTTCCGAAAATTAGGGGTACCTTTTTTGGGGGATTCTTGTAATAAGAACCCTACTGTCGAAGGTACTATATTGAGATCCCCTATCTTCGAAAACTCCCATGTGGTCTGAAGATGAAAACAGGGAGGGCTAACTAATGCGACGAAACGCTACCGAAGTGTGCTAGCACAACAGATGTTAGAGTAATAGTTAAAAGTATGTCGCAGTTGGCCATTAAGAAATTCGGGAACAAGCGACATTAGGCGTGACCTTGCGGCGAAGCAAAACGACAGCCAACTACAACAATGCGGCCCGTGCAGCACAACTGAGGCAACCACATATATAATCAGCTGCAGGCACACAACGCATTTTCGAAAAGGAACAAGACATAATAGCCGTGGAGTCTGCCAAGAGCCGAGCACAAAACATAGCATGGATTCCGATAGGTGCACAGACACAAAGTGTTACAAGCACATCAAGACACATATCTCGTAAACCGACATCCTGAACCCAAAAAAACTTCAGACGCTGAGCCCTATCGAGGGTTCGAAAGAGGTTTTTTTGGATGTACAGAAATACGCATGCTCAGTTGGCTGTCTGAGTCACTAGAGGATTCCGTCTGCGTGTTATCTAAAACATGATGAACCCAAACACCATCTAGCCTGGGACTGTCACATGATAAACAAGAGGCTATGAGAACCCCATCGTTTTTTATCTTTAAGCCTCAGCACCATAAAGCAAAGGTAGAACCATACAACCCTCTTAGAGCCCTGTAATCAAGACTGCGTGAAGCCCTACAAAACCCTCGCAACCCTTACACAAAAAAAGGAAGCCACTCCAAAACATCCAATAAACCCCAGTTTGTGGTTTATGGTTTAGGTACTGCCTTCATACAGTAAGAGTCTATAATAGGGCTACTATTAAGGTCCTAATAATATATCTATATGTGGTTTATGGTTGAGGGCTTCAAAAAAGGGAAGCAAGCTATGACACCGCCTTCGTCCGTGTCGGGCGACGGCGCGAAAGGCGCCGCCTGGACCTGGCAAAGAATCTGCTGGTGGTTTCAACGGTTTAGAGGGTTTAGGGTTTAGGGTTAAGGTAAGGTTTAGAAGGGGCCCCCACCCTGTAATAGTGGTATAATAGGAATGTAATAGGGCCCTTATTTAATCCTTATAGTCACTATTACAGGGTCAGCTTCTAAGGTTTAGGGTTTAAGGTAAGGTTCTTTTAGGGCTTTAATCAGCAGACACAAGTCTTTTCTGACTAAACCGTACAGACAAACACCGAACGTTGGTTGGGCCCTTCAAGACACGAAACCTTGAAGCCCTTGTACACAAGATTCCATACCAACGTCCGTACACAAAGCACCAGGCAACCAAAACAATCTCAACAACAACAACAACAACAAGGTACAAACAAGAACTGCAGCCCCGTCAACCCATATGTCTGCTTTTTGTCTGTACATTAGGTAGAGACAAAACAGGAGCCCCGTCATGTTGTTTTACCCCCCCCCCCCCACAACAACAACAACAACAACAACAACAACAACAACAACAACAACAACAACAACAACAACAACAACAACAACAACAACAACAACAACAACAACAACACAGTGCCTGTGGATGCCTGTGATGTATACTGTTTGGTGTGTATTTCAATGGATTTCGTGTGTATTTCAAAGGATTTCGTGCGTATTTCAGTGGATTTGGTGTGTACTTCAATGGATTAAATGTGTATTTCAGTGGATTTGGTGTGTATTTCAGTGGATTTGGTGTGTATTTCAGTGGATTTAATGTGTATTTCAGTGGATTTGGTGTGCACTTCAATGATTTTGGTGTGTATTTTCCATGGATTTGGTCTGTATTTCAGTTCCCCGCTGCGCAGATTGTGCATTTGCGAGGCCTGCACAAACTAACTGGTAACTATAGTTTTGAGTGTATGGGTATCCAATGCAAACCCCTCAAAATTCCAGACAAGCCCTTCCAACACTCCTCAGAACCCCTTCTGGACATCGCAGATTCCTATACCTGTGGTGGAAATGTGGTGTAATGTGGACGGTTGTTGTAAAGGGGGGGGGTGTCAAAACAACAGATGGGGCTCCAGTTTTTGCCTCTACTACAGGGGGTAGGGACAAAGTCCTGATTTCGCTGGTGCCTTTGTCTCTACCCCCTGCAGTAGAGGCAAAAACTGGAGCCCCGTCTGTTGTTTTGACACCCCCCCTTTTACAACAACCACCCAGCCTACCCCGCATTTCGATCATGGGGCAGTTGCTGTGTAAACCATGGCTTGCACTTCCCAAAACTCCACAGGCACCCTATGCGGTCGGCGGAAGCATTCCCAATTGCTTCTAGTTAACAACAAGTACGGGCTGCTGTGTTTGTCTGTACCAACAACAACTACAGCAACAACAACAACCGCAACCGAGCAGCAACACAAATCCCAAAGCTCACCCCAAAACCCGAAACCCTGAACTGAACCTTCGTGGAACCTCTGCAGAACGCGGAAGGAGCCCTTGTAAATTGCACTCCGCATTCATCCTCTTTTTGCGCAGCCACTCGTCTCACCGGCCGATAGGTCTGGCAGCCTGTCAAGCAAATGCACCTGACAGGCGCACGCAGAGAATCCTACTGAGTGAGAGTTTTTGCGGTGGTCTTATAGGGCTTAGAGAGGTTCATCGGGTTTTAGAGGGGTTTACCAGAGGTTCTGTTGTGATTCCTTTCAGGATGCTGTTATAAGGTTCGTGCAAGGGTTCTTTAAAGGTCTCAGGTGAGCTTCGGGTTTACGGCTTCGGGCTTAGAATTTGGGGTCTGTGGTGCGTAGGTTTCGTATCAGGGATCTACTAGAGCTTCGGAGGGATAATATCACCCCCGTGTTGAAGCCCTATCTCACCGGTCCAAAACCCAATGAAACAAAAGTTGAAACTTTGAGAATCGACCAACTTATAAGAACCCCAAAAGTCGAAAAGTTGAGTCTGCAGCTAATATGCTCTAATGACATCCCTGCAATGCAAATGGCTCATGGTTTTGTCCTATTGAACGGGCCACAAAGCTGCCCTCAAGAACTGGCGGCATTGAGGAATTCAGGAGCATACCGGCGGGTTCAGGAGCACGGCTCAAAGGCTTTGCCTTATGTACTAGCAACATGCTTTCGTCAAGTACTGGTAAGAGATTTCGAAGCCAAAAGGTGGCTAGTGGTACTGGAACTTGTCTTGAATCTTGCTTTGTGGGACGCGGCCACGTGGATCCTGTGCATATCATAGGACGTCAGCGCAAAACTCTGCACCGCACCACAGATGGAGCTTGCACCCACAGAGCTTACAATTCTGATGGCGGAGATACATATACCCAGAGCCCTTTGTAAAACCCCGTCAAAACCCGATGAAACCCCTGATAAACACCATAAACAACGATGCCATTATAAAGACTAACTTCTGAAAGCCCTGTGAGAAGTCCCACAAAACCCCACGAACACAAAACATTGTAAAACCCTGTCCAACCCAAAAAGCCCTCGAGTGTGCCAAACCCTGCCTGTGTGCCCCGTAAACTTTGCAGGAGCCGTCGCGGACGGAGCCGGATCTTTGTCCAGAAACCGTCCTGGCTTTTATGGTGTGTTTGAGGGCTTTTTAGAGGCTTTAAAACCCTAAACCCAAACCCTGAACCCTAAATGGAAATTTGAATGGCTTCAGGGTTTGACTCGACTCAGGTTTGAGGAGAGTTCAATTGCGCAGGGTCTGGAGTTCGTGGTCCTTTGTAAGCTACCTTACTTCGGCCTGTAGGATCTATGGCAATACCCAAAAAGGTGGAAGCGGATTAAGGACAAGTAATACTGGGATTCCCTATGTCTTGAGGTTTGCGGCTATTGGGTTTCCATTTTTTGGGCTTCTGCCGTAGCTGTTGCGGTGCAGGTCATGGCCTTCGCGATGTCTGACAGCCCGAGGTCCACGACCCCAAAAACCTTAAAATACTCACCCCTGAACCCCTAAATCCTAAACCGCCGAACCCTAATAATTACCCTAAGCCCACTTAATACTCTACACCTTTAACCCTCAGCTAGCAACCGTTAACCCTAAATTCATTGAACCCTGAACCCTAGAACCTAAAGATAGAAATGGGAGTTTCCGAAAATAGGGGACCCCAATCTAGTCCCCCCAAAATAGTGGGATCCTTATTACATATAAGGACCCCAAAAGATGGTACGCCTAACTTTCGGAAACTCCCAAACCCTAAACTCTTTATAGAACCCTTATAGATCCCTTTAAGGATCCCCTAAAGGATCCCTTTGAAGGTGCCCCTAACTTTCGGAAACTCCCAGATCTGATCCCCGAACTCTGAGCCCCGACCTCAATGACTTAAGACATCAATCCTTGAAGTCTAATCTAAGGGGCCCTTTCTGGGGTTTTGGGCTCCTTTAAACAATGTGAATCAATCCTTGAAGTCTACGTAATGTAAGGGGCCCTTTCTGGGGTTTTGGGCTCCTTTGTATAATGTGGTTATAATGGGGGAACCCTAAGGAATCATGTAGGTTATTATTCATGTAGGGTTTTGGGCTCCTTTGTACAATGTGGTTATAACAGGGAATCCTAAGGAATCATGTAGGTTATTGTTTCGGCTTTCAAATTAAATCCAGAAGTCCAGAGAAGCTTGAACGCTCCCACCCCTATCACCCAAAACTCCTCGAAGCGGGAGCCGGTCCTCGGCCGAACGCAGGGAGTTACAAGGGGATCTCAGTTGCTCTGTCTCTAAGGGTCCATGTGCCCAACTAGTATCTACCTTGGCCCAAAAGTACCTATATAGGGACTACTTTAAGGCCAATGTACATACTACATCCGTACATGGACCCTTATAAGGTTTTGAGATTATAGGTAGGGATCTGATCTACGGGCCTGTATGATTAGATATGATCCCGGTTTCCAGCACAGTTTCCATGGAGCTGTAACACTTGTCGCATGCAAAAATTAAAATCCTGAGCCCGAAACTGTGCGCACAGAAATACCCGTGTCCGGTTCAGTTGCCCTCTCAAGTCCTGAAATCCGAACTTGAAATCACCGTAAATTCCAAATAGAACCCCTATAATAAAACACAACAAATTTAAACCCTGAAACCTAAGCCCCAAAAGCCACCGAACAACAACCAACAATACAACTAAACATCCATATCTGTAGGCGCATTCCCTATCCCTTTTTAGGGTATCTACTTCTCGATACAAGATCCTAACCATAAAGCTAGGTATCCAAAACAAGGGTAGGGTATGAGCCTCTAGGTAAGCAACAACCACTGAAACATTCTCACAGAAGCTAGACCCTAAACCCCTAAACCCTAAACCCTTCTCGGGCCATGGCATGCTCTCTAGTGGGGTCCGCTCCACCACCACCTCGGCGCGATATAGGGGATTTCATAATCAGGACGGGTTCCTTTAAGGGCATGCTATGATTACAAGGGTGCCACAACGGAATAGTATAGAGGCCTTCGAAATGAGAATAGGGTTCCTTTAAACGGATATTGTCATGGCTATTACAAGGGGTTCTGTAAGGGTTTTGCATAGGGGCCTTCATAACAGGATGCCTTCCAACAAACACTATTTGTTGGAGTTCTGTACAGGGAACTCCAGAAAGTTGGAATATGGTTTCATGGTAGGATACCCTATAATTTACCATAGAAGGGTTAGGATAATCATATTCCAACTTTCTGGCTTTTACCTTAAGGGATTAGTATAGGGGCCCTCGCAGTTAGAACGGCGTTCCCTTAAAAGGCTACAATGAGGATTAGTTATTGGTTCTAAAAGGGAATTGCACAGGGGTCTTCATCGCTAGAATAGGAAGACGTTAAGTGATACTACAAGGGTAAGTTTATATAAGGTCCTATAAGGGCGTAGTGAAGGAGCCTTCGTACTTTTAATAGGGTTTGGGGGTATATTATGGTAAGCCTATACTAAGGAACCTCGGGAAATAGTGTTGTTACTGATTCTGGCTTAAAAATTTAGGGTTGTGTAGGGTTTTGGGCGCGTTGATACGACAGAACTTGCCTCTCGGGGTTTTGTAGGCCATACACTTAGAATGGAAAGCTTCCTTCCGTAGGCCCCAAATATCAGTTATTGTCAACACTATTCCTGAATCAAGACCTTGATCGCGGCCAAAGTATGATCCCTGTCTGGATTCCGATGGCCCTTCTTAACGAAGCCCTTCTGTCCCATCTGCAAACCACAGGAGCACGAGCAACAATGCAGCCTCGGGCATGCTTACCATGCTACTTAGACATCGGAGCTAGAATGGGGACTATGAGGGGGCGATATTGCTAAGCATTCCAACCCTAGGTTTATAAGGTCCAGAAGAAGGCCTAGGATGATGTTACTAAAGTTTCCCACCCCAGTTTTATACTGCTCGGATAGCCACAGCAACACTCACCAATATTCCCAAAAAGCCCTACATCGATCTATTAAAACCTACGTAGTTGGAGTCCTGCATTACATTCTGAAGACCCATCAAAGCCTATTTAGTTGGAGTCCTACATTCTGAAGACCCTAGCTTTAGGAGATGAATTGTACTGCTCCCAAACAGCCATTCAGGTACCCACAAAGTTCAACACAAGTAAACCGAACACTATGCAGCATCTAGCGTCTTGTAGCATTGCTCGGTCACTGGACCCGTGGATATGGGTTCAGCACTGCCAGGACAAGTTTTGAGTTATCGATGTCATCATCGTGAGTTTCCAGGCCAGGTGTGATCGGAAGAGGCAGGGTTGCCGAAGAATGAGGGAGCAACACGAAGACGTCGACAGATGCATGTGTAGGCATGGGCAGATCTGTGTTTATATGTATCCATATATATGAACTCTTAGCCGAAGTGGTGTTTTATGACACAATGCAAACAGCATCTCCGCGAGCCCTGAACGTGCACAATAGAAGCAGACGTAGCAAGTTGCACCTGTCTCCTACCGTGCCGGCCTCGGTGGTCGTGTGTGAGTCACACACGACTACCGAGGCCGGCACTGTAGGAGCGAAGTGTGCTAATACCTGTAAGGCTTGAAACAACAAAGCGGCTGCGAACGGAACTCTCTAATCGACTAGATCTAAGGCAGTCTAGCTGATTTGATGCTGACTCGACGCAGGCTAGCCATTCTCCTGCCTCCCGTCAGCACCAAAGCGACCAGACTGCCTTAGACCTAATCGACTTGAGAGTTCCGTTCGCAGCCGCTTTTGTTTGAAGCCTTAGAGGTACTACGGTTGATGATATAAATCCTGCATTACCTTAAGGACCCTAAACTATGGGAATTATGGTATATTCCTTATTTTGGGTCATGCAGGATTTGTATCATCAACCGTAGCACACCTGTCTCCTACCGTGCCGGCCTCGGTGGTCGTGTGTGAGTCGCGTGGAGTGCTTGACATGTTCAGGACGGCATCATGGCAACTAGTGCGACGCAGTCGGGTTGTAAGTACCTCGATTGGGGATGTAGGCAACGTTGACAAAAGCTGCCTTGCTTACAAGTCTACTTGCTCCGTCCCCAGATCCTTCCAGCGCGCCCTATTCTAAACAAACTGTAACACCAAGCAGATCCTTTATAACAAAGTGTAAGACCGAGAGAACACAACCCTAAAAAGCACGATGCACAAACCTTACAACAACCCTATAAAGCACTTATCAAAGCCGTGTAGCAGCCCAGGAAACCTTACAAGACCCCTGTAGCATGTACATAAGCCCCTTCAGCCCTCGATCCTAAACCCTATGTATATATTTATAAACATATATATATATATGTATACACACATATAAACATAAATATCTATATATTTATCCATATCAACCCCGTCAGCCCTACTCTGCGCTGGGCCCCGGCACCACCAGTCCGCCTGGGCGGACGCTCTGCGCTGCGCGTCGGAGCATGCTCCGCCGTTGATCTTTGCTGCCTGAGAAGGGCGTTTTAGGGTTCTTGTAAAGGTTACTATAAGGGCTCCTCTAAGGGATCTAGGGGTTTCGGGCTTGGGTTTAGGTTTAGGGTTTCGGATCTAGGAGAAGATCTCCTTGCAAGGCATTGTGGGCAGTTGTCAGTCTGGAGGGGAACAATACTCACACAAACGTTATTGAATACAGAAACCCTGCATTCTACTTATAGGTACTCAGGAACCCTTCAAGCAACCCTAAACCCCTAAACCCCTAAGGGAATCCTCAAAGGAACCCATCGTGGGTACTTAGGACCCTTGGGGATTGTGGGCAGTTGTCCGTCTTGAGGGGAATACTCACCCAAACCCCTAAACCCCTAAACCCCTAAACCCTAAGCTCTAAACCCTAACCCCCTAAACCCTAAACCCCTAAACCCTAAACCCCCAAACCCTGAACCCCAAAAACCCTAAAAACCGCAAACCCCAAAACCCTCAACCCAAAACCCGTCAACCCCTAAAACCCCAAAACCTGAGGGGAAGCAGAGGTCCGAGCGGAGCGCCCGCAGAACCATCGACAGCAGCGCTGCATCGAAATGCTCTGCCGGAACCTGAAGGAAGCTTGGGTCCCTTTAAGGGATCTATAGGGTTTAGGGTTCAGGATTTAGGGGGTCCCTTTAAGGGATCTATAGGGTTTAGGGCTTTCAGGATTTAGGGGGTCCCTTTAAGGGATCTATAGGGTTTAGGGTTCAGGATTTAGGGGGTCCCTTTAAGGGATCTATAGGGTTTAGGGCTTTCAGGATTTAGGGGGTCCCTTTAAGGGATCTATAGGGTTTAGGGTTCAATTATTTTACCTATAGTTTTGGGGTTCTAGGTAGGGCTTCGGGATTGGAGTTTCATGTCGTGAATCGGATTGATGTTCGAATGGCAGTTGTGTTCGCGGTTTTGGACCGAATGGCAAGAGGGCTTAGGGTTCCTGTAGTGGCTGAGGCATCTGTATGAAGAGAATACATGAATTAGTTACACAAGATTTTGTGGTTTCGGGCTTTAAGAACTTCTATAGTTTGTATAGATTTCGCGATGTTCGCGCTTGACTTGGTGTACATGTGAGATGGAAGGAAAGATGGCCTGCAAGGAAGACCCTTTAAGGTGTCAAGCCTAAAGGAGCCGAACAATCCTCATCATCGGTGCATAATCCTGAATAATAGGGTTTAGGGGTTTTGGGACGATCATACTATATTTATTATAAGGTACCCCCACGATAGTATTGGTAATTTTTAAGGCCCCTATTCTCTAAGTCCTCAAAGTAGAGCTTACGGAGCTTTGCATTGCCTTTTTCTGGCATCTCGGATTGCACATCCTTAAGGACCCCAAATACCTGTGGGGAAGTACTTACACACACACACTGTCATACTACTTCCCAATAGCACGGAAACCCTATTTATGTTACAGTTGTTACAGCATATATACATACGTATATATGTGTATATACACATGTACGAAGCATTTGATGTCCTCTGAGAGATCAATTCGTCACCAGGAGGTTGCCCTCACTTGCAGCGTCGGATTTTTTGGGACCCAGACCCCGGAACTCTCTCGACCTCCTGTCTGGCTTCCAAGTCCACCTCGAGGCATTCTTGACATTCGGGGTTTTCTCGTCGTGGGTCCCTTATCGTAAGGATCCTCGCATTTCCTCGTCTACAGGAAGGCTCCCCAATTTTCTAAAACTCCCACCTTCGTATAGCGGACGTAGTTGGTGAGGCGGCCCTTGGGGAAGAGCTTGTGCTGCTGATAGCGCGTTTGAGCAGTGTCCACCACCAGTTGAAGAGGAACAGCGCCGTCAGCATCGCCCTTTTGGTCAATGGTCTTCAAGATGTGGCTGCGAATCAGCTCATATTGCTTCAAGTCCATGGTCCAGCCATCCATGCCATGGGGTCGGGTGGCATTGAAGATGTGCACTCGGCCGCCCTTCCGAGCTAACTTGTCCGCCGCCCACGCCTTTGCACTCACGAGGCGGGAGTAGGAACCGGCCGGCTTCGGCTGCTTGGCCTTGAGACTCGCAGGCTTCCCCGAGGCTTTCGCAGCAGGGCGCTTCATGGTCACGGGAGGGTCCGAGGAATGCCCCTGCTGGGCAAGTCTTCCGCTCCGATGTCTGATACAGGGCCCGTATCATAATTACTAGTAGAGACGGGTTTGGGGGCCTATTAAACTATAACTACAATAAGGAACCCCCAAAAATAGTATTGGCAATTATTTAGGCCTCTCTAGCACCAGCAACAAATAGACTCTAGCGGGAGAAAACAATTTGCAGTGTGACGCCGGTGGAATCTGGGGCATTAGATGCTTGCAGAGAGACATCCGAGCCCAAATGGCAGCGGCACACCATCCAACACTCAAAACCTTTGAACCCCTCAGATCAAAAGCCCGAGACCCTGTAGACTAAGGAACCTTGAAGCCCCTGACAGTCCGACCATTCCACGGCTCGATGTATGGTTTGGGCTTCAATTTTGGTGTATCAATGCTGCAGCCTCTTCCCGAATGCTGTACACACAGGAGACTTTCGACGCAGGTCCGGCTTCTGCGCGAACGTACACACGAGTGATTTGATTAATTTTGAAGAGGCTAAGTAGTTTCCTTACTCAGAACTCTGCTTACTAGGTCTTACCCAGACTACGCCCGCGTCGAACTCGAACACAAATTATGCAAGGGTGACCTGGTGAATTGTCATTTCCAGGCAAGAGAAGAGAAATCTGCAAATCCCAAAACTAAACTCTAGATTCAACATCCCATGGCAGCTGAAACGAACTATCAATGCACAGACTCATGGTCTCGGAAAGAGTCGAACATGCCACCATTAAGGGATATTCAAATCCTTGCAGAATGCCACGACGTTGTCAAACAAAATCAGTCATCATATTCCGTACACAACACGACAAAAGCACACCGTGAAGCCCAAGCTCTGGTCCTGTATATTCCACCTGAGGTTGAGATCTGAGGATTCAGTGCTGGCTGTTCAGGATTTGGGCTTCAGAGTTTCGGGTGTTTGGGGCTTCGGGTTCTCGAATACAAAACCGGATGAACTCGCACTTTGGGCCCCCCTATGCCACCGAGGCACTGCGCGCAGCTTCCGGGGATTCTCTTCGCACATCTGCACCTCGACTTAATCCTTCACCCTACCTTAAACCCCCAAAATCCTATGCTTAAGATCCTGTGGCTAAGTCTGGGAGTGCTGTGGAGTCCTGACCTGACCTGCTTACGACTCCTGATGAAAAGGCGCAGAACGGGAGTGCCACGAAAGAGTCCTAAATCCTAAACCCTAAAAGCCCTAAATCCTAGTCCGACTTTCGGTCAGAATGACCGCTGTCGCTTGCAAAGCTTGGCCACACAGACCCTGTAGCTTCAAGGGCATGTCCTGTTATGCATTCGTCTGAACATAACATCCGGACATTCCTCGTGGGAAGTTGGGCTTAGATTCCATAAGCGCGGCCCCGAACTCAGTTTGAAGCCCCAACTTCATGTGAGGGGCGGGTAGTTTACACCCAGGGATTTTTCTTCCGAGATCTTGAATCCATTTCTTTGGGTTCTGTACGACGGACCCTCACTTTCCTGAATCTCCCGCAGAATCATGTGAACCTCTGTTCCTGGACCAGCAAAGCACTTGCAAAGAACTGGCCTCGCTGATGTCCTCTCGGATTTCCACCTGAGAAGCAACCACGGCAAAGTCGTTCACAAGATTGATTTGAGCAGTCCCCCAAACAGTGGCCCGCTCTCTGTACGAAACAGCTCAAACGATATGGGAAATTTAACACTATCCCAATGTCAATACCAAGTGCATGGGCAGAGTTGTTAGTAAATGGGATGAGTTGTTTTCGAACTGTTTTCCATGGGCCTTGCCAGGTTTCGGGTTCAGCGGCGGGCGGGGGTTTGGGGCATTGGGTTGGGGGTTGCAATGTTTGCTTATAAGCCGGACTTGGGGTGTTCGGTCTGAGTGCCTATTCGTAAATTGTGGGCTGGTGGCGTGACATCAGTTTATGGCGCTGCATCCTGGATTCCATCCACGCCCACACAAGGCCTCCCGAGCCCAAACGAAATGCGTACCGTTTGTAGACCCTCGAAACCCGTAGACACCACAGGAAGTGATCGGGAAAGCTTCAGTGTACGAAGCACAACTCAAGTGACTGGAAGCCAAGGGAAGTGGTAACGACTGATTGGGCTTCTACAGGTTTCTCAACCGCAACCGGCCCTACAACACCCAAAACATAGAACTCCCTGATACCAGCCTTCTAGGACTAGGACCCTTCTGCAGCCCTTGAACAAACCCAAGTACCTTGAACTCCAAACCCAAACCTGCTTGGCTAGCTCCCGGACCTAAACCGAATACACGAAAGCCTTGTAATGCCCTAGCAAGCAGACCGTAAAGCTCAGCCAAATGACCATGCCTCGAGACGCATTGCTATAACCTAAACCCAAGACTCTACCCCCAACATGCTATAAGCCCTCATGAAAACACCCTAGGCCCTAAGTCTCAAGTCCAACCACCCGAAACTCGAGTGAAACCATATTGCTAACCTTTAGCATCGTGCTTAAATGCTTCAAATGGCTAGAAACGACAGAAACAATAACTCACGCCAACCGTGCAACCCCTGGGAAACCTCAGACCAACACGGAATAAGCAAAGAGACCCTAAACCCTAAACCCTAAACACACCGGCCTTTAGGAAATCGCCTTCCAGCACCTTAGGTGGAGAGCGGCTTCGCCACCAGAGGGATCGCTGCTTTCAGGGAGGCGTTTACAGGGCTTTAGCAAGGGTTTAGGGTTTAGGGCAAGGTCTTTGCCAGTGGGTTTAGGCGGGTTTGGTGTTATCCGGGAAAGCCTAGGCTTTGCGAGTGGTTGGGTTGCGTTTCCGGTATGTGCTGTTGCTCTGGGGGTCCTGAGGGTCCTTGGAATCCCTACTTCCCTGTATCGGCCCCTTTTGTTCAGGCTAGGCCATTTGACGGGCTTGCTTCATGGGATCATGGTCATGAAGGTGTCCCATTCGACATTGTCCGCTCCATCACACATCACATTTCAGAATGCAGCATCATCTCCATCCACATACAACAGGGCAGGAGACCCAGTGCCCCTTACTGCGAGCCACACCTGGAAGCAGCTGCACCTGCATTTCTGAGGGCGGCGCACTGGCATGGCCTGGAATGGGATCCACTGCCACAACTTCGGGAAACGCTTCCCGAAACCTGGATCAGAGCTGGGCTTCCCAAGTAAGTGCACAGGAGCTTGCAGAGTGTAGCCCCGGTATTCCACTACTACATTACATGACATTTCCCTATTACAATACGGCACCGAATCTTTAGGGTACCCAAAAAGTGACCCCATGATTTTGCCAACCACCCACATGAAGCACCAAGGAGAGCCCAGGCACGGGTTGTAGCTCGCCCCGATGTCCAGAAGTCGCTCCTGGCAGTGCGACGGGCGGTGAGACCCTGTGAAGGACTTTTGGTTGGCCTTACGGTGTAGGCATAGGGTTAAGGCTTTAGGGGTTTAGGGTCCAGGGTGCCTCTAAACCCTTCCCATCCTCAAGACCCGAACGTGAGATCCCAATCCTAGAGCCTTTAGCGTCCCGAACCCCAAAACCCGGCAAAAGCCGGACAACTCAAACTGTAAAACTCCGAAGCAAACAACCTCAACATATAAAGCGATAAAACGTCGCAAACCAATCAATTGCATAACACTCATACGCACATGTTGAATCATAAATCCTTAATAAGGACCCCTAGATATATACCCGTGAAAAACTGGCCCATTATGGGAAGGGGTCCCCATTAAGGGTCCCTCCTTTTGCCCTTTGACTAAAGCCGCTCTGAGGGCTTGGCCACATTCGCTGCCTGGAAGGACTCCAATGCCATGCCCATGGCCTGCTTTGTGTAACTCTCGGGGCTTAGGGTGCGTCGTAGGGCTTAGGCTTTGGATTTTACTCAGGGTTCTTGTAAGGGATCCTGGCGGACTAGCCAGCCAACTGTCGATCTTGAGCTTGAGCTTCGAGTGTTTCTTGAGGATTCGTTTCCTAGTGATGCTCTCTGTTTCTGGTGTTAGGCTGTCAAAACCTTATTTTTGACAAGCGATGCTCCAGGGATGCTGGTTTTGGCGGGGATTAAGCCTGGGCAGAGGTTCTCCATAAATGCTAAGGGACCCAAATACTAGTTGCATATAGCTGCCACTGCTGGCTAAGATGATACTCATACCTGTCCTTTGAAGCTCGACATGTCCAATCACCAACGCCTCCACAGGTGAACAACAAAAAACAGAAGCTGCTCCCCAGCTGGCACCACGACCGGCTCTATGGTACCCGAACTCTCTGCTGGTCCTGTCGGTGCCAAACCGTGGAGGCTTGCGAAGCGACTGCTGCGGCATACTCCTGGTCTTGAGGACTTTGAGGTTTGAGTGAGAAAGAGTGAGAAATTGTTCCATAGGTGTCTATGTTTGCATGCGTTGGGGTTTCAGGGACGAAAGGGCATGGCCGGGCCCCCAAATCTTGGCCTGCACGTGGTTTCCTTCTGCACGTGTGAACACATCAGATGTCTGGTGTCGTACATCTTCATTGAAGTTGCACTGTTACTGTTCGTTTGACGGTCTACCCGTTTAAGAAACCGACGACAGTTGTCGTCCTTCCACCATCGACCCAAATACAGGGGGCGGAACACATAGGGGCGGAACACTTAGTGACGAAATCCCCTTGCATTCCGCATAGGAACACAGTGTAATATACGCCAAAACTATTTTCTAGTTCTTCGGGCCCCGATATCTCCATGCAACATCCCTAATCCTTGTGGTAGCCACAATCCCGACGCCGAGGTCCACTGCAATGTCTCCTCTGGAGATGGAACCGACGAATCCGATTGGGGCTTCCCGTCGCGCCTGCCGACACGTTTAGGGTTTAGGGGTTTCGGAGTCCGGAAAGAAGCGCAGCACCCAGCGAAACAACAATACTGACGAACGGTGGATGCAGAAATAAACACAGTCCTACTCTTCCTCGATTCGTCTTTCGTGCTGAAGCTTAAGTCCCGAAGAAGGAAGGCTGCGATACACGTCATGTTTACGTTATTGCACATATAAGCCCCAACAGCATCGACAACCACACGACCAACAACAATGCAACCTCACATCCATCGGTCACAGTAGCAGTAGCAGTAAGGTAGGTTGCCAGTGCTACCCAAGACTGTAAGGCACACATGGTTCGCCGACACGTCAGCATCAGCAAATGTGGTGGCGCTGGTGCTGTGGTGCTAGTGGCGGTGGCGGGGGTTGTGGTGAGGCAGGGGTAGCGTTCTGACGCGACGGTGGCGGTGGCCTACGGTGACTTTAGCAGCAGCCCACCCTCTTGCTCATCCTGCTACTCCTTGTCTTACTACGACCACTACTACCAGTACAAATACCTCGACTACGAGCAACACTACTATCGCTACCCTTATGCCTGCCGTTGCAACAAAAGCTACCACTACCACATACTCGGAGGTGACAAAACTCAATGCGTGAATCATACTTTCCAGCATGTGAGGTGTGGCTACAAACTGATCCGCAATCACTCCCTCTCCTGCATCTTTCCGGTGCAGGCCTCTTGATAGAAGTGGCACCGTGACGGTCCCCAACTCTGATCAAGCCTCAGCAACGAGTGCACACCGAGCCGGGACTCATCATGCAAAGAATGGCACCTACTAACAAAACGGCTCAGGATAGAGAACCAGGTCAATGAGCAGTGGGATTTCCGGAACGCTGACACTATATGGGCCCTACATGACAGGGTTCTCGCGACTCAACGACCCCAAGGATAGGAAGTGCTCAGTCCTGGTTCTTCCCTTTCTGCCCCGGTTGACAACGTAGGTATCACGTTTCGAAAAACCGAAACCCTAAAGCCTTTAAGACCCATAAACTCTGAAGCCCTGCATTGAGCGCTTCTTCGGAGAAGAGGAAAAAGGACGCTGCTTACAGGTTCAGTTGCGCACAAGGAAAGCCAAACCACTGCGAAGCAACCAGGATCCCCAACATCGAGCAAGCATGGCCCCCCTCAAACTCTCCAAATCTAACAACCCAAAGGCCCTCAAACTCCCAAACCCTAGAAACCCAAAGGCCCTGAAACTCCCAAACAATAGACGCCCAAAGGCCCTCTACGTACCCTAAATCCCAGACTGTTCCTAGGCACTTGGTTGATGCAGCGGCGAGTGTTGCATCAGACGCACAGGCATGGAGCTGCACAGATCGAGAAATCGCTGTTTTGCTGCTTCCTCAACCCTTAACCCTAGTGCTTACATAGACTGCGTGCTTCCCAGAGAGTCCAATACCCTTAATTAAGCAATACACCTTAAATTATAAGGGGCTTCATATTGTGATTTAAGCTATATTCCTTAATTAAGGAGTACTGGGCTCTCTGGGTTAAAGGGAGGATACCATGGTGGCATATACAGCAGTCGGGGATAAATTCGGCCAGTTCAGCGCGGAAGGGCCGCCGGCACGAGCTTGTACGGCTTGTAGATAACACACGCCGGCCCCACGCAGTATTTGAAGACTCTTCCTCCCAAGAACAAATCTACAAAGACCAGAAGTGAGACCCCCCACAGAGACCGTTGAAAATGACATGTAGATACAAAGGCAAGCCCAAACTCCCCCCCAAAAAAGACAAACGGGATCCCAACGTTGACCTAAACCAAAACTCCACAAAAAAACGCAGACAAACATGATCCTAACATTGACCTAAAACCCCAGCGAGACATGCTTAGACACGAAAACCCTAGACCCTGGATGTCATAATGCCATACAACGCACCCTACAGAACCCTGCTAGAGCAAAAAAACAGCCAGCTTTTACCTGAAAGCTTAAAGAAACGCTAAGCCTTGTTCACAAGAGCCCGGACGGGAATTCGAAAGGAACCCTTACGAGAACCCTTAAGAAGGAACCCTTAAAGTAAAAGCCAGAAAGTTGGAATATGGTTGTCCTAAACCCTTTATGGTAAATTATGAGGTATCCTACCCTGAAACCATATTCCAACTTTCTGGAGTTCCCTTTAAAGAAGCCTCATGCAAGATAGACTCTGAGCTACTGGCCGTATGCTGCCTGAACCAGGGAGCATTTGGAAGGTCTCTGAGCCATGGGGTCAACTTATCTAAAGGGGGGGGGGGGGTTTGCTTCAAGGGTGAGGAGAGTGCACAGGGGGGGGGGGGGGGGGGGGAAATTAGGGTTTCGTAACAAGACCAGTTATTCGTGAAGTGTCGGCATAACGGCTTCCTTCTGATCATTTCTCAGGCTACAATATGCAGGATAGGGTACTTCAGGGTTCTGTGGTTCATGTTGGGGCCTCAATGATCAGAATAGGACTATGTGACATACCAAACTTTATATATCCATATAGGTATACATATATATATATATATGTCTAGTTATGAATGCGTGCATGCCATGCAAACCCTACATGAACAATGATTCGACAATGATATTACCAATAATTCCGACGCCTTTCTGAAGGTTTAAGGCGAACGCGGCGTTCGCAAGCTAAGTAAGGGCCATATGCTAATCCTTAAATGCAAAAACGAAACCCAAACTCTCTCTCTCTCTCTCACACACACATATATATATATATACATATACATATATGCGCATACACACATGCACTTGTTCGTTCAGTTTTCTATTTACTTCACATGACTTGTTTATCTGTTCATCCAACACATGTTTATTTCTGTGAGTATTACTTATGTTCATGACCTATTATACGATTGATCTACCCACCTATCTGTTAGTCCTAAACACTGCAGGCCTAGATATTTTAGCTTTACGGGTAGGTGTCTTTTTGTCTTGTTGTACGCTGCTCTTTGGCGTCCGACAGACACAGACAGCACTTTGGCAGGCTAACTCTCGGTTTCGGGGTGTAGGGCTTTGGATTTGGAGTTCAGGGTTCAGGGTATAAAGACTCCATAAACGATGACCTGTCTCGCCTCATAAAGGAACCCTAACTACTTAGAATAGGGGCTTCAAGTGGGTATGTTACACAGTTATACCATACTTGTATAGAAGGGAGTATCAAGGAATAGAAGGGGCCACTCGTTCCGACCCCATATCACACGAACTCGAGATAGGAGTTTCCGAAACTAGGGGACCCGAATAGAGTATTAAATAGTAGGATCCTTATTACAAGGATCCCAAAACAAGGTACCCGAAATTTTCGGAAACTCTAAACCCTAACCCCTAAACCTTTGTAGAACCCTTACAGTATCCTTATAGTAAGCCCTGAAGGATCCCTTTCAATTTACCCCAAATTTTCGGAAACTCTAAACCCTAACCCCTAAACCTTTGTAGAACCCTTACAGTATCCTTATAGTAAGCCCTCAAGGATCCCTTTAAAGGTATCCCAAATTTTCGGAAACTCCCAGACAGGATCGTCTCACTTCTTGCCGGCGTTGCTGAACGGGGAAGGAAGTCCGCCTCCCATCGAAGACTAAGGCTTCCTGTCGTAGACTTTGGGGCTTTCGCCTTTAGGGGTTTAGGGGCTTTCGCCTTTAGGGGTATAGAAGCTTGGGGGTTAGGAGTTTAGGGTTTAGGGGTTAGGGTAGTATTGAGGGCCTAGGGCTTTAGGCTTTTGGCTCAAGATCTGGCGGTTTAGGGCTTGAGAAAACACTTTAGGCGGTAGCTTTTCGTGGTTGCCTGTTACGACTATCAGCACCGTATCCGGAACTCCAAACCATGAGCAGAAGTTGACAGGAATTAATGGCAGCAAACGCCTCTTCATACATTACTGAAGGATCGGGGGACTGTGTCACCCAAGTGCCGAAGCCCAAATCCTGAATCCGAGAAAACATGAAGAGCCACTGTTCGGAGGATCAGGGGACTGGGTAGGTGAAAGTGATAAAGACAACTAAAGATGGACTGGGATGGATGGTCGGAACTATTTGATGGCTGGCTCGGCGAGCTTCTTTTCTAAACCTGGAAGTGAGCTCAAACTTGGAATCTTACACTACAAATGGCCTCTTCAGGAACTTAGCGTTCGGGGTTCCTGCTTAAGGGCTGCACCCAACAAAAGAGAGCAGCCGATACATCATTCAGAATAAGATAGTCAAGAATCCGAGTTATTAATCGATCTGCCTACATCTAGTGCAGGTGAGTCTATATTATGAACAACATCTAGCCGGCTTGGCAGCCCTACTGTGTCTATCAAGGTCGCATGCACAGATCTCCTCGTTCGTCACGAAATCCTGTTCAACTGTTCAACTCGCACATGATGGAAATTCCTTTTGGCCTCGAAAAGAAGCCCTTGATCTGGTAGGACTCTCTTGAAGTAAGATGGCAGAGTTCTACAAGTTCTTGAAGATCGAACCCCCTAAAACGTAAACACACCACACCCCACCCCCAAAAAAAAAAAAAAAAAAAACTAAACTCCAGATCCTGAACCACCGAAATATACCGAAATCCTACATACCAGAAGCTTACACGTCTGTTGGAAGCGGTCCAACCCTAAACCAACAAAACCCCAAAGCGGTGGACCTTTCGGCTCCTCCCACGTCACTGCGACGTCGGTGACCTGGCCCACAACTGGTCACAGTACCCTTATACCTAGAGGCTCCATAGTAGTTCCTTTTTGGGACTACCTTATAGGATTCTAAATATGAACCCCAAAACGGAACTACTATGGAGCCCTAGGGTAGACTCGTAACAGGAACCCTTTACGGATTCCTTGAAGGAGCCCTAGAACCCTAAGTGGAAGGATCTGGTAAGCTGGGTTCCAAGGCTTGTTAGGTTCTTCTGGATGGGTTTTGGGTTTTTGAGCTTGAGAGTCGGGGTTCAGGGGTTTGAGTCTTCGGATTATTAGGAGACAAACCCAATCTTAAACCCGACTTTCTAAGTCTCCCCAGTCCCTTAAGTTAGTGGTGGTAAGGTCTCGGGTGCAGGTGTATGGCTTGGGGCTAAGGCGGATGGGTTGAAGTTTGAGACCCCAAACTCGAACGCTCAACAAATAGAACGGGCTTTTGGGTTTCTTTCTGGTATTCCAGTTATACACTCTAAACCCTAAGGCCCTAAGAAATGGTATAGAGATTCTTCTGACTTTTCTGGCATAAGAGTTATATAGAACCTAAACCCTAAGACTATAGAGATTCTTCTGGCTTGTAGCTGACTTGAAGGCCCAGGCTCCGCCGTCTGCCCTTTCAGTTGCTCCCAGGACGGTCTTCAGCATGTCCATCTGCATATCTGCTTGCTGCATGCGGTTGTCCTCTGACCCTGTGAGCTTTGCCTCAATGGCCTGCAGCTGGATCTTCAGGCTGGCTAGCTGCTAGCTCACTTACCTGCTGGACGTGCTTGCGCTTCTTGACCAGCTCAGCACGATGACACATTTGTCGGGTGCGCCTACTTCAAGGGCCCTGCCGTTGGTAAAGCATTCGATGAAGTGATCAGTCTCCTCAGGCGACCACTGCAAATCATATGCTGCCGTGCGAAGCGCTTGTGAAACTTGAACAGCCATCTCTCGCAGCATTGTGCGTCGCAGCAGAGGACTATCAGGCCTTGCGGATTGCAAGCGGTAAAGCCTTGAAACTGATGTTTTTCGTTTTTGTCTAACTCCTGCTTGCTACTCTCCCTGATCCCTCGGTCAGAGGTGGCCCGGAAGTCAAGCAGACGACGACATGCGGGCTGAAAATAAGGGTAAAGTATCCGAAGAAGGATTGTTGAGGGATTTAATTAAGGTTTAGGAGATATGGATCTTGGATCTGGGCCTCAACCCATGCTTTAAACATTCCCGAAATCAATAAACATCTCCGGCCCCTTACAGAACCCCTTGCAGAAATCCTAGAAAGCCATGTGAAAGGAGTCTTTGAAGGAACCCCTATAGACACCCTTGGACACCCTTGTATGTTACATTTCTGACGTGTTCTATTCATTTTTTAAACTGTGGTGCGCACATATCTATCTATCTATCTATATACTCATATATGTGTGTATGTGTACATATATGTATATATATATATATATATATATATATATATATATATATATTATGCATATTCGAATTACAACACGCACTCGTGCATATACGGAACCCTTCAAGGACACCCTTTAAGGGAACCCTTGTAGGTACTTAGGACCCTTTGGGATAAGGCAGTCCTTGAAGCTTGAAGGAACAGCCTAGTAGACACTAAAGCTAAACCCCTATAGATCCCGTAAGGGAACTCTTTTACAAGGCAGTCCTTTAAGGATCCCTTAGAGAGTCCCTTAAGGAACTCTTGTATAAGGTAGTCCTTGAAGGAGACCCCTATAGATCCCTTAAAGCCCTAATGGTAACCTTTAAAACTTTAAAAGGAACCCTCATAGTACCCTTTAAAGGAACCCTATAGGGACCCTCTGGGATAAGGCAGTCCTTGAAGGAAGAGCCCAAAGGACCGGCCTTCCGCTTCGCGGTGAGTGAGTTCCTGGGCGGTGGCAGTTTTGGGCTTTAGGGGTTGGGGGGGGGGTGGGGGGTGGGTTAGGGTTCATTTAAAGGGCACTATAAGGGTTCCTGTAAGGGATCTGTAGGAGGTTTAGGGAGTGTACTATAAGGCTTCCTTTGAGGGGTGTAGGGGTTTTAGGGGCTTTTGGGCTTCAAGGGGCGGTGTTAGGGTTCATTTATCGGGTACTATAAGGGTTTCTTTAAGGGATCTATCAGGGCTTTGGGAGCCTTAGGGCTCCTCTGTACTGTAATCAGGGTTTCATTAAGGGGTGTACAGGGGTTTAGGGGTTTGAGGATTCATTTCAAGGGTACTACAAGGGCTCCTTTAAGGGATCCACAAGGGTTTCAGCCTAGATAGTTTTGTGTGATGTTCGAGGGCTTTCAGATCAAATAGGGTTTTAGGAGTTTTAGGGCTTATGGGGTCGAGAGTTGAAGGTCTTGGGGTTACAGGGTGTGGGGGGGGATTGTGCCGGGAGCCGTGTTGTATAGCGTTTACTGTAACGTTTGACAGGGGCACGATTTCATTTGGGCTACCTAGGGCTCTTTGCGATTAGAACAGGGTTGCAGGTTGCGGCCGGCTGAAGTGCCCTCTTACAACCACAAAACACAGAATCGGATAAACCCTAAGCTAAAAACCTGTAAAACCGTATATACAAACTCGCCTATATTAGTCAAAAGCACCACAAAACCCCTAAACAAGCCGCCCTAAACCCTAAACCCTGAACCCTAAAACCCTAAAACCCTAAACCCTAACACCCTAAACCCTAACACCCTAAAACCCTAAACTGCAACAAACACACGCTTCTTCCGGCCAAGAGGCTCGATGCCCACCTCCGCTGCGCCTTCGGGGCCTGACCGACTGCGGCTTCCGGCTGAGTAGTTTGAGTAGTTGTTGGGCAAATATATTAAAACATAATTAAATAAGTAAACTTATAAATAAATCAATAAAATATATATATATATAGATAGATAGATAGATAGATATATATATATATATATATATATATAGTGAGAGGGAGAGAGAGATACAGATATAGACACGCACACACGTATGTAGCTCTTTATGTATATGTATGTGTAAGAGAGAGAAAGAGACCGAGATAAAGAGAGACAAAGAGCGAGAACAAGGGAGAATAAGAGAGAGCGAGAGAGTGAGAGCACAAGACACAGCAATCCCAAGATTCGTCATGCCAGACCTGCCGTTTAGGATTTCGGATGGACCAAGGGCAAGAACCAAGGAACCAAGTACAAAACGCATGCAAATCCTGTAAAAGCACTGTGCGAACCCATTCTAACGAGAACACGTACCCTAAACCCTAGACCTTAAACCCCCGAAGCCTAAGAACAAGTATATAACGCTTGACCCTGATAACCCCCCGGTATGTCCTTTCCAACACCACTCCACGAGATCTTTGAGCTTGTCCTTAGCCAGCTCGCATTGAGGTTTAGGGTTTCAGGGTTAGAATAGGGTTCCTTAAAGGGAGTTTGGGGTTTAGGGGTTTGGGGGTTAGGATTTAGGGCTTAGAAATTTAAGGTTTAGGGTCCTTTAAAGAGTACCATAAGGGGTCCCTTTAGAGGGATCTGTAAGGGATTTAGGATTTAGGGCTTAGGGTTTTGGATGTAGGTTTAGGGTTTTTGAGGGTTTCAGGGCTTGAGGGTTTAGGGCCTGTAGGGCTTCGGGGTGTTGAGGGTTTAGGGTTCATCGGTTTCTGACTTACTTGGAGGATCATGGGACTTAGTAAGTAAGGTTATAAGTACCTTAATTGGGGTTATAAGTATAGTTACCCTAATTATAACCCTGGTTACTAAGTCCCATGATCCTTTAAGTAGGCTCGAACATTACCGGTTTACGGGTTTGACTACGGGTCTTGAGGGGCGTGGGGCTTTAATGATTCTGGTTGGGGCGTGGGTTCAGGTTTCAAGGTCATGAAAAGCCCTGAGCCACTCAAAACCATGAGTTTTGAGCCTCACCAACTCTAAGTGTCAACCTCAAAAGGTCCAACCCAACCCGGAGCCCTAAACCGCAAAACCATTCCTGAACCAGAGGTTGCACGTACCCAAATAGCGGGGTGTTAGGCCCCAAAATCCATACTCTGAATGGCTTTGGGGACTTCAAACCCTACTATTTGGGTACTTGACCGCCGGATTCATATTCATGCCGTTTTATCTGCAGTCGGCGGCTTATCAAACCTTGAGTCCATCCTCTCTGTGTGCCTGGAAGACACATGCTCCAAACTCCAAAACTCACTAAGCGAAGGTTTGCACAAAGAAGAGCTATAGCTGCTTCACCTACTTGTCGGGTATCATGGGGAACTAAAGGTTCACCTTTTTGGTTCTATACGGATTGTAGGGGCTATACTACCCAAAAAAGGTTAAACATTACATACTCTACTACTAGCTTGAAGGAAGGCCTGAACTTCAGGCCTTGCAGCTACAAGTATTCGGAGTGCGGGGGAGGCGGGATTGGGTGGGGTTTTAGGAAATTTGAGGACGACTACGACTACCTCAACATCAACCAGTCTGTCGTCTCCTAAGGAAGTCATGGAACCCTCAAGCTGTGGGTTCTACGGTTCCAGGAAAATCGGGGATTGGAGCTGACGGAGCAGGGTTCAGGGTGCATGAGCCCGCGGTTTTGGAGCCTGGGTTGTGAGGGTTTGCCGGCTTAATCTAAAGAGGTTGCAAGTTCCTTTAAAGGGATCTAAAGTAGGGTTCCCTTTGAAGGAGTCTATAGTAGGGTTCCCTTTCAAGGGGTCTATAGTAGGTTCCAAGTAAGATGTTTTCGGATTGCCGCCCAAGGTTTGGATGGTAGGATTCAACCTCATTGCTCCGACTGCCATTCCCGAAGCCTAAAACCATATAGAACCCTTAAAGGAACCCTTATAATGCCCTTAATATACAGGAACCTAGAACCCCTAAATCTTAAAGCCTAGCCCTAACCCCCAAACCCCAAAAGCCTCATGTTCAACCCCGAAGACATAGACCCTCCCCCTACACCCACAATTAAGGGCCATAAGCCCTTGGGGAGGGTCTCCAGAAGCCGAGACACTGTCGGCCCTTCTGCCAAGATCTCCACACGCCCATCGCTGAGATTCCTAAGTACAGGCTCTAGGGTTTGGGGTTTATAGGGTTTAGGGTAAGTTCTAAAACCCAAAGAACAGGATCAAGGGTTTTGGGTCTGAGGTTGTTCTTCTTAAAAAGCTGGCCGCACTCCCTTTGACTTCTCCGCTCCGAGCATTGGGGGTTTAGGGGTCAGGGTTTGGGGCTGGGAGAACGCAAGGTTTATGTAAAGGCTCCTCTGAGGGTTCCTTCGCGGACTGAATGCCAGCAAGGATTCTATAGGGGTTGTATCAGGGCTGAGGGTTTAAGTCTAGGGCGTTTCAGCAATCATAGGCACCTTTGATACTTAAGCTTCGCAATACAAACTCTTCTGTCCACGCCAATTGCCCACAAAAGCGACCATCCACAACCAAAAGACCCAAGCAAACCAAGCTAGGCCCAGTGGCCAAGCAGAGCCGCTGAGACCCAAACGGTCACCTGAGAGCCGTAGTGTCGCTACCCTAAGAGTTAGAACAGCTTTTTGGGCCCATTATAGTCTAGTTATGACAAGGAACCCCCGAAATAGTAGTATAGGTGATTGTTGAGGCCCCTATAACTATAGTAGTGCACACCCGAACTTCTCAAGACCATACTTGCGGAACAATCTTTGGCACGTGACCATGCATTAGGAAGCTTACTATCTTACTTGAAGGACCGGGGCCAGCCAAGACGGCTATACCTAGGGCTGGCCACCAAAAGGCTGACCCCGAGCTTTGGATGACTTTTTAAGTAGGGTTTGGAGGCATCTCTCGGAAGAATTGCCGACAGCCTCCATCATGAACGTCGTACTCAGCCCTAAACCCGGAGGACAAAACTTACGGACATATGGGGCCATACCCGGATCCAAAGAGCATAAAGATGTCCGTTCCGGGGAAGAGCTCCATTCTTCTTGTATCACGGCGAGAAGCTTACTATGACCTGCTCATCTCTTCATCCGCCATAACTTTACCCCGCCCGCCGGACCTGAAGCCCCAAACCACGCCGGAAGCCCAAACATACCATGTAGCAGTATGTGCAAGGAGAGCATAACCGCAAGTAACATTGCAACCCAAAATAGAAAATCAGACGTCATGACATGAATTGTTCTTTCTCCTATTACCCAGAATAGTACTACCACAATTGCCCTTGTTGGTATTGTTATATTCGCTATGTACTATCTTTCGTCTTATTATTACCACCACCCCCCCTCGGTCCAAGGGGCCCATGAGCTTCGTGGTGTCTCTGTAGTAGACCTTTTGCCGAGTTGATGTTATAGACAGGACATTCAGGACTCAGGGTTGCGAGCCCTAAATCATAAAGCCTACATGAGAATTGAGTTGAGGGCTTGGGGGTAGGCCTCCGGTTCAGGACGCTGCAGTCGTCGGCGGAGCACGAATCAGCGGATACTGCAGTGTTCACGTGAACTTACTACCCGAATAAGCCAAAGAAATAAAATGTTAAACTTTCCGATTCCTACTAAACTATAAGAACCCAAAGATGTTCAAGGTTAGGTATTGGGGATCTAAGTGACGTGGCGTCTGCTACCGGCAGCCGACTCACGGGATAGACACTCAATAGCAAGCAGGATCTTTACCGCTTTGTTGAATCGGGTTAGGGTTGCTTAAATGGTGCAGGGCTCCTTTGCCGGGGTTTAGGGGGTTTAGAGTTTAGGGTTTTCGGTTTCGGTACTTAGAGTTTCAGAAAACTGACGAGCATCAACCCGCCCAGACACACTAACCTACAAAACTACGATCATGAGCCCAAGTGCCTAACCATTAGGTGGTCCTTCGGAACCCTAAGTTAAGCAGTACATCCAACTCTCCTAAACCCAAGTAACTGACCCTTGAGTCCTTCGGACTCTTAGGGCAGGGTGTCTTGGCTGTCCTGACGCCGAGGTACACCTTGTACTTTCCCGGTCACGAAGATCTGCACTCGCTGCCTCGAAAGAGCACATGACTTCGTTTGGAGGCATTTTTGTTTGTGATGTCAAGCACGTACCCGTTGTTCTAAGGGTCTTGATAAACCCTGAAGTACCCCTCAACCCTGAACCCTTACACCGCATAGCTCTGAATATTTCAGGCTCCTATAGTTGGGTGGGGTTGGGGTGTTGTTGGGTACACAAGCAATGCGACCACTGCCCCCGTAACAGTATGTGGACCCTATAGCTGCGCCCATGAGATCGCCAGTTTTGTCAAGAAGCCTTAGAGCACTCACAACATCGGTGATGCGTACGCGATGTCGGAATTAGTTTTAAAGGGTTGGAAATAGGGGATCCCAGCAACGGCCATCGAGGAACCTTCCCTGAAAAGTAGCTCGAAAACCCTGCAGGCACCTGCAGGCACCCTCGCTAAGACCGTAAACCAGCAAGCCCGAAACAGAACACAACTAAACCCACAACCCCAGAAACTAAATCCATCAACCCCGACCCATAGGCGTTCAATGCTTGCCGTCAAAATTAACTGAAGAGCCAAAGCTCTGGGAAATCCTAAGGCAACATCCCCAAAAACGACTCTTGATGCCCCAACCGCCAAACCTCGAAAACTACCATCCATCACAGCCGAGAGAATAGTAGAACTCTCTTCCAGTTAGAGGTCTAGCTTTGGGTCGGAGGTCCAGTTCCCAAAGGGTCCAAGTATCATTATGGTATATGCTTACAGGGTAGTTTGGGGGTCTAAGTATATACCAGAATGATACTTGGGCCCTTTGGGGTTACACCAGGAGCAGAATGACAAAATCCAAAACCACCCACCCTAAACCCCAACAAGCCTCAACCCGACGAGGCCTCAACTGCACTAGTTAAGGATTACCTAGAGGCTCCATAGTAGTTCCTTTTTGGGACTACCTTAGAGGATTCTAAATATGAACCCCCAAAAGGAGCTACTATGGAGCCCTAGGGTAATGACCTGTAGTCCAAAAACCGGGCCCTACACTTCTAAAGAACTATAAAAAGAATCAGTAAGGATTCCGAATTAAGACACGTAGAGTTTTTTGCGTTACAGGTAGTATTCGGGGGGCAGACACTCTCAGCCCTTCGAAAGAGAAAGATTAAAGAATTCAACGCTTGAAGCTCCTAAAGCCCGTAACTTCTGTATTCTTAACATCCAGAAGGACCCCTGAACCCCCTAGATCCTTGACACTCTTTTATGGCCCATTCTTCGGGTCCAACAAGTGTCATATATAATACCAAAACCTTGGCGAATTCTCATGAATACGGTGCAAAGCCCTGTTTAAAGCAATGAGCACCCCCTCTAGGCCGACGAAGAGCGCTCCCTCCGCCATCTGCTTTGCCCGCTTTGCCCGCCGGGGTGGCGCGGCCGCCGGGCGCTTCATGCGATACCGCAAGCCAAAGGCTGCGGAGTTGTGTATATGCGTTTGTGTGTGTGTGTGTGTGTGTTTTTCTTTCTTGGCCGTATGGTTTGGGGCTGTAGGGCTCATACCGGTTAGGGTTTAGTGAGATTGCTTGGGACCCTGGGGCTTAAGGCTTTAGGCCTGTTGTCCGGCTGGAGACTCTCGGCGCCTGGTGGTTTCAGGGCTCAAGGGGCTAAGGAATTCGGGGTCGTTGCGGTCAAGGTGAACCTGTCAAGATGATTGCTGGCTTTCGTATAGCTTGATGAGTCAGAGTTTCAAGCTTCCAAGATTTTTGCGATTCTGGCGGCTGACGGTAAATGCCGGTACCAACCGCTAAAGCCATAGACCCAAACCTCTAAACCCCTGAACCCTTACAACCCCTAAACCCTAAACGCTAAACCCCAACGCGGGAGAAGGCCTGTTTCTGTGGACCCAGAGATTGCCTCGGCTTTTGCTGGATCGGAGAGTCTTTCCTCAAGGGTTCAGGGTTCAGGGCTGAACTTGCACATTTTGGGCGTGTAGAAAGGCTTTGGGAAGGCTGTCGATGTGGGACTTGTGATTATAGGCTCCAGATTCAGGAGTGTTTTGGATGAGTCAAAGATGTCTTGAGGGCTTTTGAAGGGCTGAAGAGAGTTCCGATAGGATGGTCTTAGGCCTTTGAGGCTTCAGGGTTCAGGGCTTGGAGGTTTTGGTGTTCCCCCACTTGTGTGGATTCTGCAAGACCCGTCAACCCGAAACCCGAACCACGGTTTAGGGTTTAGGGGTTTAGGGGTTTAGGGTATAGGGCTTGGGGGCCTTAACCTTTTATACTTTTATGAAAATTCTCCCAAACTTGAAATGCGGAAGCAAGTTCAGCGGAGTTGCATTCGACGGATCACTTCCTCGAAGTCGATCTTCGCCAGAGCTTCGGCATCCAAGTCCTGCGAGACTCTTGCAGCTAAACGACCTAGATACATCCTAAGCCCCAAGCCCAAACAAAAACTCAGACAAAACCTGAAACCCGATACTGTGGAGGTCCAAAGGGCTTAGGCTTCGGCCTGTTTGGGAATCAAGACTTAAGGGTTTTAGGGTTGGCTTTTCAGCACTCCTATTCTTGAGTCGAGACCTAGACCGAATCTGAAAAACGGAGGTTGTAAGATTGAGCAAGTTGCGGTTCAGGGCTTAGGGTCTAGGGTATACAGGTCCAGGGTCAGGTGCCGCCCGGCCTCCTCTCCAATTCTCACTGCTGTTCACTCCAATGCAACTTCGAGACCACATCCGGGAGCACAGCAGAAGGGCGTCAAGCCCCAAACCCTGAAAGCCATACCCGAAAGTTTCAACCTAAGCAAGAAGAAGCCCGAACCCCGAAAGAAAGGTGCCGACCTTGAACCCTAAACCTTAAACCCCCGAACCCCTAAACATCCCTAAACCCTATAAACCCTATAAGCCCTGAACCAAACCCTAAACCGTCCGCTCCCCTCCCGCCTCTGTTGCATTGAGGAGCTCCCACTCCTGCAAGCCATCAACGTCTAATTTAGGGGACTTGATAAGTACAATAGGGGAAAAAGGGTTCCCTTGAAAGGGTATAAGCGCTACTATAAGCGTACTATGATTTAGTTGCCCTAATAATTGGAACAGGGTGTCGGGGTATAGTGGGGCCTGAATGATAACCTATCTTATTGTGGGGGTTCCTTCTCATCTTTTTTCCCCAAAACCCTATTGTTTAAAAGGCCCCTATGTTGACCGAAAACCATGAGGCTCGAACCCCACCATGGATTTCCAAGGTTTTTTGCAAGACGACTTGAGAAGACTTTGTTTCATTGCGCTTCTAACTCTCTTCTACCGGGGTGAGAACCAGCTACAACTGTATCGTTCCTCGATTCTCCGAGCAAGCCGGACACCCTTAGACCCTAAATCCAAAAAAAATGAAAACTATATCCTCAATAGAACCCCCAACCCACATGACCCAGAGCTTTCAAACGTCCAAGAACTTCTGCATTGCAGCATACTCTAATACTCTAATAGCCCTAAACCCTAAATGATAGACTACAACATAACCAACTCGGGCTAAACCCTAAACCCCAAACCCCAAAAACTCCTAAACCCTAACCCCTAAACCCTAAACCCTAAACCCCAAAAAACCCTAAACCCTAACCCCTAAACCCTAAACGCTAAACCCGGGCCCCGACCCAGCCGATTCGCATTCCCCTCGCCAGCTTTCGGAGCCTTTTGCGTGAGCGTTTCGGCTTTACTGGTGTCGGGCTCATACTGTTTAGGGTTTAGGGTTTAACTTTAGGGTTCAAGGATTTAGGGTTTAGGGTTTAAGGTTTAGGGTTTAGGGCCGTGATATTTTCGAAGTTTGGAAGGTACATGGACTACCGTGTAATTAGAGCGGGACTATGACGGGATCGCATTG
The DNA here is from genome assembly GCA_905221615.1 of Symbiodinium sp. CCMP2592. Taxonomy (NCBI): domain Eukaryota; class Dinophyceae; order Suessiales; family Symbiodiniaceae; genus Symbiodinium; species Symbiodinium sp. CCMP2592. The sequence continues at coordinate 440,154 of CAJNDT010003146.1, forward strand.
TCAAGTCTATCCGTCTTATATGGGGTTGGGGTTTTCCGGCATTGGAATCGGGGGCGGGGGAGCCATAGCTATTGTTGCTGGCCCCAATCAAAGTAGCTGCAACCTTACCTACCAGCTCCTCTGACCCTCCAATTATGGCTTGTCAGGTTTACTCGAGACCCTGGTGCAGAGATATTGCGGCAACAGCTTACAAAGTTTCAAAGGTGCAGATGAGCAGCTGCTTGTGGCATTTCGCCGAAATCAGCTCCTGCAGGCAGATTTGGACGCCAGACTCCCCTTATGCGAGGCGGGGGTGGGGGGAGATGGGGCTCAAGGCCTATAGGTGTTTACGGGTTTACCATTCTGGGCTCGAGAAAAAGCAGCAAGCACGGACCGGTGCAGGGGATGCTGCGATATCGCAAGTCGTTGCCGGCAAAGCACCGCAGAGCAGGAGTTCGTCACGATGTAGGGTTGTAGGCTCTGCAGACCCCAGTAACAACTTTGTCATGTGTAACCTCTTTAGATCAGATCCCCGTAAAGAAACTCGAGCGCCCGCAACTATCTCTGCATGAAAGCCCGCATCACAAGCCTATTGCAAACCTTTTGCGGCCCTGTTCGAACACCTTCAAACTCAAGCTAAAACACCGAAACCATCGACAAGCACAAGAAGCACTTTAAACCCAGGACCCCTTATCAACTAACCCCCCCCCCATTTAAGAATCCTACCAACCCACGAGAACTCTACTAGAATCTCCTTCGAAAGCCCAAAAGAAGCCCGGGAGGCCTCGGAGGCCTCCAAATTCGAGGCCTCGACGATGGACTCCAGCGCACGGCCTCTCTCGTCACGGGTACAGTCGTACGTGTGCTAGCAACAACAACAACAATCACAACAACAACCACAACCACAACAACAACAACAATAATAACAATAAGAGCAGAAATAGTAACAGTAGTAGCAGTTCAAAGCATGATGATACTAGCAGTTATAAGCCATAATATCCGAGCAGCAACCGCGAGTGTCATTGCTAATGCGTTTTGGCTATCTAATTAGCGATACCGCTTCGGACACCGATATGAATGCAAATGCAAATCACAGTATGCATGCTGTTGCTAGTCTCACATTTGTTGATGTTCTCACTGCTATGAGGGTACTGTGAACTGGTATCTTGAAGTCGCAGTTGTCATTGTCATTGCTATCACTGCTGTTAGTACCTGGCTCTTGTTTCTCTTCGTTATCACTATTGTTGCAGCAAAACACAGATAGTTACCAACAACAGTAGATATTGGGTCTCGACTTCCGTGTTCTTGATCGAATCGGTGCTTTGGGTTGCTACCTTCAAGCCCTAAGGATGAATTGCGTTCTTTCGGCATCAGAAGATTACGGGGTCTAAACCCTCAACAGTGGGGTGCTGGGCCTGGCGTTGACAGCTTTGGAATTGGATAGGTATAGGCTTCGGTGGTACTTGGGGTTGGCAAGAAGGCTTATGCACAAGGTAACAGTAGCATCAACCCCCTAAGCCACATAATCCTCCATGATCAAACCACACCAACGAGACTGTAGGCTGTACGCACTCTGCTGCACCACGTGAGCTGCTTTTGGCTGTGCACCCAGAGGTTTGTACAAGAAGGGACCATAAACCCCAGAAACCAGAAACTCTTTGCAAACCCGGAACCCTCTCAGCCCCATCAATCCTAAAAGTCCGTGAAAGCCCTGAACCGCAAGTTCCAGAGGCCAGCACAGAAAGGCTCGGGATCCATGTGGCGCCAGGTGGCCGTGGTAGCCTCTGAGCTCGAGCTAAGGGCTCATCTGCGAAACTGATGTGGAAGCCTAGACGAACAGATGCCAGCCTGGGGGGGGAAATTCGTGAGCCTGAACTCCAAACCCAAAATCGAAAACCCGAATCCGAACCCGTGAAGACACAACTCCGAACCCCGAACCCTAAACCGTCCCTGAACGCCTTACGGCGCTGCACCGACCGGAAGTGTTCCTGCAGCGACTCCTGCCGCTCCGCCTGCGTTCCAGATGCGTTCAGATGTACGCGTTTAGGGTATATAGTCTTAGGTTGTTGTTCTTTCCTGCAGTGGGTTCTCGGGTTGAGTATGGGTAAAGGTTTTGAGCTGAAAACCAAAAACACCCGAACAGGGGGCCATTTTGCGCATCAGGAGATCTTGTCCGTGAGGTTGCAGCGAGTACTTAATCGGACCTATAAGCAGCTAAATGACATGGTAACCGTCTCGTTTGGTTTGGTCTTGACCTGCAGCCCTATCAATTCAGTCCCTGATCCATTCAGTAGGGTTTTGGATTTTGGATTTTGGGGGTTGGGTTTACGGCTTTGGAGATCTAGTGTTTGCTCAGGTAACAACTGGAATGAAATGCAGGGACTACCATAGCAAAACATACACGGACTGCACTCCCTCGCCCTGCTACCCTCTACGAGCCCATAAACTTGCACAGAACCGCATTCAAATCTGCAAGTACTCCTCAAGTAAAACCTTTTTGTGGCATGGACCGTGCTCTTCCAGCCAAAACGCTGTCGGAGGAGACAAGCCAACTGGCGTCCCAAAGGCCGCTGGCAGAGGTCAGACCCTCAAGCTGCCTGGACTTCCCTTAAAGGGCCCGTTAATAGAGTCCTTATGGCCCTCAATGGTGGGCATTTGGGGTATATTAGAGGGTCGTTGGGGGGTCTAGCTGTAATAGACCTTATGCAAGCCCTTAAACCCCGGAATGCCACGATTGAAAGACTCGCAAATACCGCCGGCCCACGTAGCTATGGCTGTGCATAAGCCATCACTACTAAGATTGTGCTTTCGGACTTATAATTTACGGTAGAGGTCTGTGTAGGCCTCAGTGTTTTGGGATGGTATTCTGCCCTTGACTTGTCCCTGATATGAAAGTCGCATTGTCAGTGCGACGGTTATCAAAAAGTTACACGTCTGCTTTAATTATGCCGCTGAGACTCGTAATATCAACTCTGAAACTCTGACTTTTGCGCGCATGGTCCAAACTCTCTTAATGTACCCACGACATTTCCCGGCATGTGCCTTTTGGACACGGTTCTTCCAGGATTCGCGCAACCTGTCCGGCTGGAGGTCAAGTCTAGCTCGGTGGCTAGCAGTGTATTACACACACATCTTACATCATGTGGCATACACGCAGTCAAATCGAAACAGCACCAGGTGCTTTGCGGTTCAGCGTTTAGTCTCCGTTTGAAACCTTCGGCGATTATAAAATGACTGGCGTAACAAACTGCAATCCCTAAACCCTAAACCTGAACCCTAAAGCTCTCGAATTTCTGGAGCTTGTTGAATTTTTGCTGCTTGCCACGGTCGGCGGATCCGACGACCACCGTTTCAGTGTTTGTAGGTCGGTTCGCTAATGCCTCATCTAGCTTCTTCTTGCAGGACCACCACGTACTGCCCCTCGTTTAAGGGAGATTGAGGACACAAGGTATCTCGCAACCAGGAAGTTCTATTCGAGGGCGGATCCGGACTCCGTCAGCCAAGGAAATCGCCGGCTCCGGGCCGCAAAGATTCTGGGCACTCTACCCATAGACCCCATAGGAAATCCTTTCTGGGGTTCATATTTAGATTCCTATAAGGTAATCCCCAAAAGGAACTACTATGGGGCCTATGGGTAAAGTGTGCAGACATTGTGCCAAGAAGTTATGGGGCCTTCGGGTCGCCTCGATTTGGGGTTTAGCAAATTTTAGCTCAAAAGCAAGAACAGACTAGTTAGCTCACAAACGAGACTAGCTATGGAATATTAAACATTTAAAACTATATTCCCTATCAAGTTTAAGTACCCATGAACATGTAAAAATATTCCCCAACTATGACAAAGACGACTCGCCCTCTGCGCAAATCCTCTCAGATGCTCGGGCTCGCACCGAGGTCTGTCGGGCGAGACCACGCTGTCGCTTCGAAGAGTTGTCCTGGAGGCTGGGACTCCTAGCTCAATATAGATCCCGAACAGCAGGAACCTCAACTCAGAGACGCCCCACCCATCAAAATAAAAAACAAAGGAGCCCCCCCAGTTCTAAGAAACCAATCATTTTGGCACGCCGAGTTGTTTCTTTCGTGAAGCCAGTCAATCAATCAGGGGGCTTCGCTTCAAGACAGCCCTCAACGATGAGGGCCTTCAGTTTTTGGGTCTTTTTGGGAGTGCGGTGCTCCTGCGGACCTCTCTCCCTGGCCCGTGAAGATGCACAAAGCATGCCTTGCCAAGAAGAGGTTCCATAGGTTTCACAAGGTTTTATGGAAGGCTTGTTTTTGTTAACGGGGATGTTGGGCTTACTTGGAGCTTCAAACTTGATCAAAGCACCTAGGCTATGCATGGTCCGGGTTGTGCGCTTCACGCTTCGCGTCTGATCTGATCTCGTGGGGTTTATCGGGTGTATTAGGGTAGGATTTTGGGTTTGAGCGGTTTAGGCGTTTGATCATACGGGCCCATGAGCTTTCTAAGGCTTTAGCGTCTTTGTGTTCAGGCATCGGCACGTTAAGCTGAAGACTCTACGTTCCGCGTTGACAAGTTCAGGGTGGATGTAGCTCGATACTGTTTTAGACTCGAATGTGAACTGTAAAGCTGTCACATCGCTCGGATGTCCTGGATACAACCAGTCTATGAAATTGATTGGATCACATGTTCATGTGCTACCAGGTTTCTGCAAACACTTGGACACAGCTGCAGCAGAAAAGAAACTGTCAACATGCCCCGGTGTTAACTGCCTTTCCTGTTTCTCTACCTAAAGGCTCCATACTACCTATAGTCTCCATTGTAGGTGGTTAACCAAAAAAGGATCCTACAATGGAGACTATAGGTAGTTCCTTTTCGGGGTTCATATTGAGAACCCTCTTAGGTAATGCCAAAAACGAACTACTATGGAGCCTATGGGTAACTGCTTATGACCAGTCATGTTATTCCTTCGCTCCAACCCAAAACCCTCAAAACCCTGGGCTCCCCGGCCGCTAGAAGGGAGCCGCCGAAGAAGGCCCACAGCGCCATGAGCCCAAGAAGTCCCCGAATTCGGGGAAGAGGCTTCGAGTTCCGTGGTTCGAGGGCTTTAGGAGCGTAGGCTTTGCTAGTTGCGGTCTTAGGGTTCTGCTTTAGTTGACATGCGCCCTTTCTTGAATCCGTGGCACTTTTAGGGTTCTGTACCTTCGGCTTCAGTGTTCAGGGTGGGCTCCCGGCTTCTTTGTTGCGTTTATGAGCTCTGTGCTGAGGGGAGGGACCTACATAGGACGGTTCCTTAACTCGGCCTCAACTCTCGGATCCTACACCTGACCGCTACACCTCCTCAGCATCATGACCCCAAAACCCCGGGCCCGGATCCTGGATCAGCAGAGACGCAAGGCATGAACCTACACCAGACCGTATCAAGGAGATTACGGTAAGTTGTTTAGGAAACATCTCCGGAGCAGGAGCCCGATTTGCACCTACTGCTTTAGAAGTATTACTCCAAACCCGAAGCCCCTGTATGGCAACAAAGCCAGCTTCAGAATACGCCTCGAATCTTTTGTGAGCTTAGGGTTTATAGGGCTTAAGCTGAAAGCATGTTGTGTCGGCTGGATGATGCTGATGATGAGCATCGTGCTGACGGTGATGATGATGGTGATGATGATGATGAGCATCGCCATGAAGGTGATGAAGAAGATGATGCTTGTGATAATGATGGTGACTAGCTCCGTGACAGTACAGGTGCAACTAAGAATGCCCTAACCAGAAGTTGCAATTGTCAATGCCCTTCATTGGTAGTTGCATCCTGTTGGTCTCAAACCTTCCGCTGTAGCCTCTCTGCACCGCTGGAAGGTAAACTAACCTGTCACTAAGAAAAGACTGAGATTACATCGACCGAGTTATTCGGAGGTTGGAGAGAGATCGGGTGAGCATGACCCAGCAATGGCAAGCAACTCCGGCGGCATGGCGCCCTCAATGCCTACAGCCATGCAATCGATTCGGCAATCGATTCCCACGGTGTGGGTTGATGTAACTACGCAACAGATGATATCAAGTATTAAAACATGCAAGGGCGTCCTCGGGAGCCTTGTTCGTGTCCTGCAGAGGAACGAACTTACATTTCGTCATGCCGGCTGCCGCGGGAATGCGGTGCCCGTTGTTGCACATGCAGCGCTGAACCCCAAACCAAAAAAAAACTCAATTGGAATTAGAAGTCGGGTTACAAGTTGGACTACTGCTGGGGTTACAACCCATATTAAGAGGACCTATAACCCCACAGGCCTTGGGATTAGGGGGAGGGTCAGGTCTGAACATCCCAGACTCTACCTCAAAGTTGGAGCGAGAAGCCCAAGCCGCGCCGCTACGAAACCCGAAAGCAGAACCCGAAAGCAGATTCCCACAAGCAGTCAAGCAGTTACAGCGAATAGTTGGCTGTCGAAACAGATTTTGCGTCAGGGGACTTACAAGCCGTGTTGTAATCGCTGCGTGCGTGTAGCAAAGATCACCGACTTGAATTTTGGGAGGTCATAGCTGAAGAAACCTATCAGCAGCTCCTGCGCTAATTCGCGCTCCAGCTCCTCTACACTGGCGATGAGGACGTTGTGCTCTTTCAGCACACCTCAAGAGTCTAAGGGTCTAGGGCGCCATGCTGCAGTCTTTTGCAAGTTATGCCTTTCAAACCCAAGCCCCAGTGTAAGATAACACAAACACGCAAGCAGGTTCGCCGTAAGAGTACTCTTTGCTCTTCTTGTGCTCCCCCAGGAAAATATCCTTGAAGGCCTCGAATGCCTACACACCAACCGAATCGGGGCGATGTGCACAGCCTTCCGCAAAATTTGGCAATTCCTGCATCGGACATTTACTGGCCCGAAACCCGAACCCTGAACCCCAGCCACCCCAGAACCTAAGAAGCTCTGAAGCCGCTGGAGCCACTAAATCTAAGCTCGAGGCCATTGTGATTCTCGTTGCTGTTGGCATGCAGAACGGATTTCCTGAGCAGGAGGGCGGAATCCGAAACTCTGAAGGCCTAAACCCCTGCAAAGCCTTGAAAAACCACACACCGGAAAGCCTAAAACCTAACCGACCCACATCAGAACTGGTGCTGAAACCCTTAGGAAAAGGGAGCCCCAAACCCTCAAAACTATAGACAGCATCTTGCAGGAGAGTCTCTCCATCTCTGCCTGCAGCGAAGCAACCTCTGCCCGAGCCTTTCGGTACCAAAAGCACAGCTTGCGCGCAACTTAGGGTTCAGGGTTTTAGGGTTTATCGTGCATCTCCGGTGCTAAAGAGTTGTTGTAGAGCCTTGTGGGCTCCTTCAGGGTTTCGCACGGATTCTACGAGGGTCCCGAAAAAGTACCGTAAGGGTTTCAGGGTTTGAATGATTATGGGACTCGGTCATGTAGAAATAATGAATATAATATAAGGTAACTATAGTTCATTATACTTTAACCCGGTTACCGGCACTAACCACCTACTTACCATGTTCTCATATCCTCTAAGTAGGCCATAACTTCAAATACAGGACAAGTATGCGGATAGTGGGATGTGGCAGCACTACCATGGCAAAAGCAAGAGTCGTCAGCTAACAAAGCCTTTGTAAGAGTCCCAACTTAAGGCAACAATCGGGATGACGCTTCAAGACTTACCCGTCAATGAAACACAAAACACTCCAAACCCAAGAACCTCAACCCCAGACCCGAATGCCGACACCCCCCCCATCAAGCAGACCTACACCCGATAATCTATAAAGCTTATCAATCCTAGAGTCCTCAAGAGTCCTATACAAGAGTTGGGTACATCCGGGCCATATCCTGGATCGTACACAAACCCTTTGAGCTCCTTACCCACTCTTCGTCAACCCTAATTTAATCCTTAAACGCAAAACCTTAGACTCGTTCGATAGTTCACCGCCTCCTTGAGCTCCGTCCGCAAGTCGTCGATTTCCAGGGCTGCGTGTTGCAACTCCCTGGACATCTCCTGGCTTAGTGTTTTTTCAAAAAAAGGGTTGACGAGGGGTGATTTGGTCATTTACGATCTAAAAGGGGGTTTAAGATGGGTGACTTGAGGAGCTATCGGGGTTCTGTAGAGCTTTAAGGTTTTCGGTGGGGCTGCATCTCAAGTTGAAAGCGGGTGTCTTGGGTGAGGTTCTGAGGGGGCTGAGCGATGGAGATCCTGGGGGTTTGAAAGTTTAGGATGCTGAAGAGTCTAACTGTGTAGGGTTTAGGGTTTTGGTTGGTTTCCTACGCGTCGCCCTGGGTTTAGAGGCGAGTGTGGGGTTTTGCTTCCCTCTGTTTAAGGACTTCCGGGTGGTCCAGGGTGTCAGTAAATAGCACTACCCTAGCTGCGAAACCCTGAACCCAAGCAACACTCAGGGTTCCGAGTTTGCAGCTTCAACCAAACTAAGGTGGCAAGTGGCTGAGCCTTGATGGACTTCGGCTTTATGGATTCTGGATGTGGGTTCAGCGCTTAGGGCGCAAGGATAGCGGAGCATGTCTATAGGTCTATTCATCTCGAACCCACTGTCAACCTGAATTGCATCCCGCCTAATCCGGCACTTGGATCGCAGTCGATACTTTGAACACCATACGACTTTGACCCAAATGCGCCTCGTTGCGGCGCCTCTCTGTCTCCAGGCTTTGCTGGAGATCCTGTTGGACCATTTCCGCGTGGGTTCTGGGATTCGGGCATATATACATTTACACATGTTACATCCCATGTGTCGACGCCTGTGCATCCAACACTTGCAGTTCATTGCTACCGAATGCGGTCACTTCAAGACCCGCTGCACCTGGCAGCAGCTCTGTAGCAAACCAGGCAATAAAAAGTCCGAGCTCGAGCTATGCAATTCGCCGTAAAACCAGTGATTACCTGAGTCCTAAATTCCAGACCCTGCGTGAAAGCAACACCCAAACCAAACTAAACTCAACTCTAAACTCTAAACCCACATAAACGCGACACAAATTCTGGACGCTAAACCTTATACAGACTTGAAGTCAATCTAAGACGCTAAACCCTAAATCCTAATCTTAACCCCTAAACCCTAATTCCTACAATCCCTATGATCCCTAATCCCCCAAACCCTAAATCACTAAAACCGTTTGTTTGCAACCCTTCGGGGGCAGGCCTCGCCCTCGCCGGAGCCCTGAAGGGACTCGACAGCAAGGCGATTCTGCAGAGTGGCCTGGGCTTCGGAGAGGGCCTTCCCTTTTAAGGGTACCCTTTGACTACTATTTGGGGGTTCTATAACAGGGTCCCTTCAAGGGAGCTATTGGGACGTCTGTGGAGTTTTATCGATTTAAAGTTTAGGGGGGCAGGAGTGGCAAAGATGGGTGGGAACATTGGTCTGGCTTTGCAGTCAGAGTTCCAGGACTGAAGGCTTCAGGGATTTAGCTGAATTTCAATTTGCGGATTCAGTCCCACCCTGGACGGCAAGAGATAGTGGAACAAGACCTGTGAATCTCTAATAAGGCGTGCGGAGCAATCAAACAAAGACTGCACCCTATCCTTAATTCTACCTCACTCCAAACCTTTGAATACTTAACCAGCTTCGATCAGCTTCAACAACTCCTACTGCAGCTTCCCCTGTGCATCCACTGCGAATTCCAGCAGCAGAAGCAGCAGCACCACCACCCGACGACCACGACGACGACAACTACTACTCCTGCTGCTGCTGCAGCTGCTGCTGATGCGTAGACCAACGAAAGGTGACGCATGGTGACAACAGTGAATATCAATAGTGCAGAAAACAAACGGGTGTATCATAGATGAAGTGAAGACGACCGCGAATGTCAAATAACAGCGACGAGAACGGCCCGAAGCCTCGGCGTCTCCTTGCAGCCAGCTCGCGATTTTTGTCTTGAGGAAGTCGATGGTTGCATCCTGCCAAGCAAAGTATATAGACCCCAACCCAACCACGTTCTTATGAGTTCGGATTACGGGCACACTGCTTTGCGCCTCAAAGCCAAAACGCCAAACATCACGCAGTAAGGCTGGAAACAGAATCCCATGCAGAAGCAAGCACGCTTGCTTAGGATTTCAGGATGGCCACTTCGTCTGCAGTCCGCCTTCGGTCTTGTTCAGCCTGAAGCTTGCCAAACCCTGACAACTGCAAGCTTCAACCCTAAGAACCTTAGCCTCCAGGGCCCCTTCACGGGCCTTCGCGGTGCGCTCCTCGCGGAGGCTACGGAGCTCGTCCTGGTCGGCCAGCCCATAACCCTAGCCCTAATCCGCGCTGAATATAGGGGCCTGGACATAAAGGATTTCCGGCTTCTAAATTGAACTCTTGGGCTCGTAAATCCTTACACGATCCTGAATCCTGAACATGTAGTCCTAGAGCACACGACCTCTTACCTCAACTGCGGACTCCTGAACCCCTATCAAGCCTATGAAGCCCCAAACGCTAAGCCCCGCAGTGAAGGGCGAAGTGGAGAAAGCAATCCAATCACGATAGGGGAACTGGTGTCACACTGTTCATGGGTCGGGGATTTTCTGAAGCTTTCGGTGCTGTAGCCGATTAAACCAGCAAAGCACAATAAGCCACCACGGATAAGCGAGAATCTTTGATATCAGCAGACAGAAACGCGAACGCTGCTTACACGCAAACGAATGGTCCTCGCGCCGCCGAAGCAGCGATAGGAGCTCCTTCCGCGTTCAGAAATAGGCTCTGGGCTTTAAAGTTCGGCGGATTCGGATCTGCTGGGCTGCAGGGCGGCAAACGTCGGTGTGGATTTTCGCACTTCTAGCAAGGATGTGTACGGGCTTCTATGGAATTCTCCGGTCTGCCAGGGGATTCTTTGGTGCGGCTTGGAGTTTCCATGAGATGTTTCAAGGTTTGACCAGGCCTCTGTGAACACCTGAGCTCCTGCACTTTTGATTGTTTCGGGTACTTGGAGGGTCGGGGGACTTAGTAAGTAGGTAGTAAGTAGACTTATAAGTACCCCAAAAGGGACCCTAATTGGGGTTATGGTACTTATAAGTCCCTAAAATAACCAGTTACTAAGTCCCCCGACCCTCCAAGTAGGCACCATTTCTGCATGGTCCTTCGGGAGATACTCGCGCCAACTGCACTTCTGAGAACGAAAGGCTGCTCTAGGACTCTAGGTATATATCTGTGGCCTCAAGGAGGCTTTCCACGTTTTGAAGCCTCCAACATGCATTCTTGCGGTGTTTGGCGTCTTGGAGGTGACGTGCTTCTGCGGGTATAGGCATAAGATCTATAGGGCCATGATCTAGCTGTTGGGCACCACACTTTTTGGAAATCAGCGGTCATGCTTTCGAGTTTGTGCATGTACTCCTGCAGCTGTCGGTTCTCGTTTTGCGCTTTCAGCAAGCCATGCTCAGTCTTCAATACCTCGACTTGTGCAAACAAGGCATCCGCTGCTTCCTGCAGCCCCCGTTGCCTCAAGCGCATCACCTGCTGTTGTGCGTTTCTGATCGTTCTGGCTCTCTCCTGCCCATCACCGTCCAGATTCCTGCCGAACATCTGATTGCCAACCAGCTTCTTCATGGCAGACCGAACTTGCGCTGTGTTTTGACGATTGAGACTCAAGGCCAGTTCTGCTTGAGCAGCTTTCCGAGCCATACCAACCAGCAGCAGTTTTTCCAGGATGAGTTTGCACGTTGAGGTGGTGCTTACTATCAACTCAAAGTAGGATCTAGAGCACTTCACGATGCTTCCCTGCGAGCCGATCTCGCGATGCAAAAAAGTTTGCAGGCAGTTCAGCACTGTGATGTACTTTTGTCCGACGCGCAGTTGGAGACACTCGCCCCCGGGGCATCTAATGCAGCCCTCAGCATCGAAGAAACCAGCGAAGTATCTCCAGGAAACATTGCCGGCTGTGCCCGAATCGCAGCGCTTGAGCATTCTCAGCTCTCTGTCGCAGGACTCTCTGGTTGCTGCAGCTTCAGGCCAGTTCGCAACAATTTCTAGTTGGCGTCTCTTGGTGATGCTGCACTCGGCCAGGCGGCTTGCAGCGTCACGAGCAGTGGTTCCAAAGATGGTCCAAGCCATAGTTGGCTTTACAAGTCCGTGCCCATCGCGTTGACGACGCATGCTTCCACCAAAAGTGCTTCCAAACTGTAGAAGGACCTGAGCCCCATCAACGGCTTGTTCAACAGTCAGCTCGACACCAGTTAGAGGGGTAGTACATCTGGCACATCCATCCCCGTCGAAAAAACCGGCCAGGTACTCCGTGTTCTGTTCCCTGTTTGTGAGACGCTGCGCATCTGTGTCAACAAACTCCTTGCTAAACTTCCAAGGGAGGGCGTAATCCTTGCCCGCCAATTCAATGGATGTGAGTCGTGGCCACGGCATTGAGGCGAGCCGGCTACGCAACTCCCGGTTCTTCTGGTTCACGACGTCCCGCGAATCCCCATAAGACACCAGGTAAGAAGAAGTGACAAGCTGGCGCCCTCCGTCACGTAGCAATCGGACACTCGTTGCAGCGTTTCGGACCGCCAGTGTAGCAAATGAACGTCTTCCACCAAGTAAGCGCTGGCAGGCCCGAGCACCTCGTAGCATGCCGGCAAGGGCCCGTGCCCATCCCAGGGACATGCGTGTAAGCAGACGAACCTCGAGCCCGGCAGCTGACGATTGCAGTCGCCACTACCCTTGAGACCGTAAAAGGAAATAGATTAAACCTGTGAGTTCCATCTAGCCCGAAATCCCACGGATTCAGATTGGGCCGACACAATTCGGCTGGCTTTAGGGGTCCCGAAGTTGCGACATGGGGACTTTTGGGCTCGTTTCAGTTTCGTTTCTAAGTGGCTACTGGTGAACGTATATGAGAACTGGCTCTTGCCCTCTCGGAGAGATTCTGGTTCTTCCTGCCCAACCAAGATTCCTATTGAGCCTTTTGGCTTCACTTCGAAGTTGGGGAGCCTACAACAGCTTCTGCTGATGTATTCACCGTTTCCGGCTTTGGGATTGAAATTTGTTGATTGGGATTGGGTCTAGGGCTTGGGTGCAGCGTGGCTCCTGGTACGGCACCATTCCAGCCATGGCGTTCGGAGGCGCATTGGTTGGAGGAAACCCCTAAAGAGCCCAAACCCCTAAACCCTGAACTTTCAGACCACAGCCCCTGAAGCCCTGATGACTGCTAAGGCGGGGGTGAGGTATCAGTCCGGGGCTTCCGGAACACCTGAGCTGCATGGTCCGATGCTGTACTGTACATCATCAGTCATCATGGAGACGGTGACAAAATATCATCCTGACCCCTACACAAAGGCTGCAAGAAAGAATGTGTGTGTGTGTGTGTGTTTGGCTCAGAGATGTCGGCTGAAAAATTGTCTTGTGTGCTTCGAGGCCGCATCATCATGGCAACGCGACGCTACAAATCTATGCGAGGGCTGTGGTGTGGACGAGCCGACATGCTGCAGAGAGCAACACCCTGAAAACCACTGCTTCCCAAATAGCCATTAGCATAAAAAGCTACAACTTTGAGAAAAAGCCTAATTACCATGTGAGAGCCTATCCATTGAAGAAGTTGGGTATTTGCACCACTAAGAGAGTGACTGCAGGCTTCATCCGTGGCAAGCTTCGCGTCTGGATACTTCGTGCGAAGCTGAACATCGAATGGCAACCTGCGACAACACCACATCTGCATTAGCTAGTAGATGCGACCTGCATTGCATGAAGCCCCCTGCTGTTCCGCGTCATTGCTAAGGTACTCTTGATATAGTTCCTATCATCGTAGATCGTCGCCCTGATCGCAGCGAGCCCACAGATGGATCTTACTTACCTCAATCACAAACCCAACTGGTTGCACTGTCCACAGACCATTTAATACATAGCAAATCTGCATTGATCTATGTTGCTCTTACTTCGAGGTGCCCGTAGCTTCAGACTGAAAATCAAGCACAATATGCGTGTGTGGACCTCCCCGAAACCATCAAGCATCCTTCACAATCAACCCACGCTGGGTTTTTCCGGGCGGACATGCACCGTGCGGGCGTGCATTGGAAGCGGCAGCAAGACCCTTGGCTGCAGGCAGTTGCATAGGGCGTAGGCCGGCAAATGGCGCTCATTGCGGAAGTTGTTGTTTGCGGATGCGCATTGTGTTTTTTTGAGAGAGCTCAGACTTTCGTCATGTGAAGCAACACAATCAAGGTCTACCTGGGTCATAGGGCTGCGTCTTAATAGACTTTAGACAAGTAGAACGGAGCTGAATCAAAAGCACAAGCTAAGGTGCAATGACACCTCGAGCAGAAGCTGACTAAAACCAGGATGCAAATGTTCCTGCAGAGTGTGCACACTCTGAACTCTGAAAAATCAACCCTCGCCAGGACCTAGGACCCCTTAGCCTTAGCCCTCAACCCCAATCCCAAGACCTCTTTCCTGGTCCGTAGACATCACTCGCTGAACTTAAACCGTATACCCTATGGCGAATGCAATCTCTGGTCGCCTTTACAGTAGATGGTTTTGCCCCCACAAGTGCGGGGGCTACAGAAAGGCCGCCATCACCCTAGACCCTGAACGACGCCTAGGATTGCTGCCCCGTGGCCGGGCAAAAGCCAGCCCAGGGCTGGATACCTCCCGCAAGGAAAACCAAAGGGATCCTCCGTCTTTGTCTCATTTATAATTCGTTCTGCCGTGCGTGTGGGCTTTCTGGCACTGTAATAGGGTTCCTAGGTTGCCCAATAGCCCCTTAATGATAAGGGTGCTGTTGTTCCTTCTATTCGGATTTACTTTAATACGGGGTTCAGAAAAAAGGTGCTACTCAGGAACCTGGGCTCTACAGGGTTTCGCAGGGCTTTGGGTTTGGGGGACTCGAGCTTCGAGGCCTGAAGGATGCAGAGGGCTTGGGATTCAAAGGTTTCTCTGCTCATGGGACTGGGGGGATGAGTGGTGCAGTGCTTGCCTCCTTTGGCAGACTGGCATGCACATGGATATACATATTCTGTATACATGTGTGTACGAACATATGTTAATTCAGTGGTGTGATGCACATGCCTGCACCTTGATACCCTCACCCCCGAAGGCCTCAAGATACAAATCTACACATGGCAGAGACAACGGCGCAGTCATGGAGCTTGGGAAGATCTGGAGCCCAAGTCTAAACAACAACAGTAGGATCGACATTCCAAGTTCGCGACGGACAAGGAGATTTCCTTACTATGTTTTACAGATAAACCTTATATAAGGCACATATACAAAAAAAAAAAAAAAATGAGATGCCTTGTTTATCCTTGTTTTGTGTAGTAGACCCCATATAAACACATATGTAACCCTATAGCGCTGGAGGCCTCCGCCAGAAGGCTTTGTTGTTTCGCCGCTTCCCGACTAGGCCTCGGCTTCATGGCAGGGCTTTTATAAGAGCTCCATGAGGTCACAGAGGGGTTTGGGGTCTGATGAGGGTCTTAAGGGTTTAGGGTTAAGCTGTTGAGGGTCTAGGGGTTTAGGGACTAAGGTTTTTATGAGGGCTCCATGAGGTCATAGGGTCTTAGGGTTTTATAAGGGCTGCCATGAGGTCATAGAAGGGTTTGGGGTTTGGGGTCTTAGGGTGTTTTTTTGGATGTAGAAACTTTGCGGATTCAGTGTTCCGTCTCTCAAGAAGAATCGGAGCCCTGCAGAATATTGCAACTGTAGTAGCAGCAACCCCAACCGACACCACAGCTGCTCATACTATCCGGCAGTCCAAAGCCATGCCTGGATGCCAACTTATGCATGCTCATTACCCAGCACTTTCTATTGACCACGGGACCAGCGAAACTCTGAACACACCGTATACCGCAAAACATGAAACTTGAAGCCCTCAACCCCCAACCCCAAAACCGCCAGAACCCCTTACCTCATGTCAATTGCGAATTCTAATTTACCCCACGGGCCACAAACACCAAAGAGAACATACTTCGAAAAAGACCGTCAACAAACCTACAAGAATCTACGAAGCCCGAAAGCCTTACCTACTAGACCCCAAGGTCCTACGTGCTTGTGGCATGCGCCTGTGCAGAGCGCTCTGCACCACTTCGTAAATGCGGCGATCCAGCAAGCGCCGACCGGCCAGAATCCTGAATGCCCCGCTGGCTTTGAATTTGACACAGTCTGTCTGGTGCTTCGTACGGAATGGGGGAATGGGTTATGGGGACTGTTCTTGGGGATGATATAAGGACTGCTATAGGGATCCATTCCCCCATTCCCTACTAAGCACCACGGAACAGTCTCCAAACGGTGTTGACTCTAAGGGTATAGAAACCTTGTGCTAAAGCACTTCGGGGTTGAGGAATGTAAGTCAAAGCTGCACGAGAAAGCTCCTTCGAAGGGCCTAATCGTCGGATATCTATCCATATCCCCAGTAGGGGAGGGAAGTTATTGACCAGGGCAGGAGCTTACCGACTCGTGCACCGTACAGTCGTACAAACAAGGCAATAAGGCTTCACAATTCAAGTGTCCCCATAACACCATCCGCAAAGAACTATGAGATTTGTCAGAAATTCAGGAGCCATCGACAACTTCTGAGCACTTTGCAGCTTTAGTATGCTTTAGTCACGACATACAGGCCCACATGAACCCGTCGTACTCGTCACCCCGTACATAACCTATTGGTACCCTTCCAGAACCCAGTACCACACAAACTCATTCACTTGTTGCGGCTTGCAGCGGCGCGCCCAGCTGGAGAGTGCCGGAGGCCGTCACCAGCTCGCCGTAGCGAATGGCACCTGCGGCAAAAAAACCCGTTTACTTAGCGCCCCTGATTCGGGTTCATCGGGCTCGATAAGAGGACACTACATGGATTTCTGTAGGGAGTTAGTCAATCTTTTTGGCGGTTTTACGGTTCCACAAAAACAAGAAGTCTCCAAACTCAACTACGAAGAACCCAAAGACTGTATCGCGGTGTTTATACTTGAACAAGCCTTGCTTACACACCTTCGAAGCCCGAAGCCCATGATCAAAAAACATCCTTTTATCTACCTCGCTAAATCATGTAGGTGCCTTAATAACCAGAATAAGGTTTTGGGTGTTCTTCAATATCATTATGGTATGGTATCCCCAAAAACCCATTCTAAATAGAAGACCCGGAACCTTAAAGGCCGTTCAGCCCTCACTCGGCCCTAGTGTGAACAGATTAGGCTTCAGGGTTTAATTAGGGCTCATAGGGTCTAGGGTTTTTTTAAAGGCCAGTCTGCGTAACGGCTCACGAAAGCCCGTTTCGGCGAGCACGCAACCACCCTAGAACAAAAGTAGGTGCACTCAAGAGATCACTTGGTCGTTCCTCGTGCTCATTGATGAGGACGCTTCGTGCCACGGGATCATACTTTTCGATGGATCACCCACGTCTGTTTCAGGACTCCCTTTATCATCACAAGCCCCCAACCCTCCATCGGCAAAGACCTGAAACTCCTGCTCAGACGCCGTGGAAGGAATGGACAACTCCGACAATTTGCAGCCCCGGAAAATGCCCGTCCATGACTGCAACCCCTCCAACTGCGGATTGTCTTTCTCAGCAGAGGCGTCCAGTTTATTCCCTCGGTTGGGCTTCCCCCATAGAACTTCCAGATTTCCCTCGCCGGGTGCTCCGTTTCAGAATCTCCCGGGTCAGAGTCTTTGCTGCGAGCTCTGCAGCCGAAGCACCCAGAGGCTGGCTCTGGAAGCTCATCAACCCGCCGCGATCGAAATTTGCAACATCAGTTGCTGTCCTTGTAGACATGGAAGCTCACCGCGGACCCTGATGCCATTGCTTCCGACATCACCATGTTGAACATCACGCCCAATGCTCACGACAGACCTCGCAACTCGGCGACCGTGTGGCCTCGACGTGCAGGAGATGCGCCAAGCTCGACTTGGACCATGCTGCCTGTTTTCTTGGCAGTGGCCGCCACAAAGTTTGCATCAACATAACCCCACATTACAGTGGCAGCGCCATGAACATTGCGACAACATAACCAGTCGTCCTTGAGCACATCGGCCTTTGCCTCTGGTGGGCTTCGGTCGGCGAGGTGAGTTATGCGGCAACGTCGGAATGTGTGCCCTGTAATCATATATTCCGACCGTGTGCGTTTCAGGAGTCCTTTGAGCCTCCTCACGAACGACTCCATCGTTCTCGAAGGAAGGTGTCTCAATCAGTTCGCAAAGATTGTTTTTTGCGGTCTTCTGCAAGAACTCCTTCTCTTCATCTTCCGTCTTCAGCAACATCGAAGCCTTGGCGTCGTTCACGTTACCACCCTTCGTCCGGATTTTCAGCATGTGCATGGTGCCCTGCTCCTTGTTGACTCTACAACGATTGCCCTTCACACCCACGCTGGCCGTATGGACCTCTACGATCCTGGCGCAGGACAAGTAAGCCCACAGGCAAACCTGCGCCACGCCTAGATCTAGCTGAAACAAGAACACCAGGAGCCAAGCCAGGTCCTGCGGTGTCGCGACTGTGGCACTCTTGACTCCTCCTTGCATTAGCCTTGCGTCGTGTCTCTTCAACACATTCTCCAGGGTGTAGGGTTGAGGATTCAGGGTTAATAGGGTCCAGGGTCTAGGGGAACACAGGAGTTCGGAGACTCGACCTTTGCAGGAGGCGCTTCGACAATTTCACGAACGAAATGCATCAAAAGGGTTTTGGCCCAAAGACCCGAAACAAGAATGCGAAGCACAAGGCTCAAAAATCCAGAAGGTCAGCCAAGACCTTTTGCAGCACCGCCTGGGTCTTTGGCCGTGGTGCCCAGAGCACGGCGGATTAGGCAGCGCCGCAGCCTCCACCCCCATGTCCCTCCCACTTTCTACTCAAATTAGAGCTGAAGGTTCAGGGCGGTGTTAATATCTAATGGAGGTGCTCCACCAGCCTCATGAGGAGGATCAAACAACTTAGCTTTAACAAGTTGGGCTATGAGGTATCTACACGAACTACATACTTACAGTCCCGCCATTGCGCATGTAATCCTCCTTATACCAAGTCCCAGGACCGTTCAGGCAAGTAAGTAACTTCACATCTGCAGACTTAGCCTTCAAACGACTGGATTTCCAGGAGCCTGACTAAGTTGTCATGTTTTTGTCTGTGGATCTTCGACAGAGTTTAAGTTAATCCTCCCAAGCCCTTGTGGCACTATTTGAGCCATCTCTGTAGAACCCTTACAGCAACCCTTACAGAATTGTTAAGCTGGGCTTCGAAGCAACCGGGGAGAAAGTATAGACTTTTATTTCAACATAGCTCCCTTTCAGTAACCGGTCCCGAAAACCGTATTAAGGTATGGTACTCCAAAGCCCCGTAAAGCAACCTCGATAGAACAGCTTTCAGAGAAAGGAATCAGGCCTTTGCCGGTGGGAGCTTGGAGCTTGAGCTGCCTAGCAGGCGTTGTTCAGGGTTTAGGGCTTAAGGTTCCTTTTAAAGGGTACTATAAGGGTTCCTTTAAAGGATCTATAGCGGCTTAGGGCCTTTGAGGGTCTAGGTTTCAGGGTTTAGAGCCTGCGGGCCTTAGGATTCAGGGCTTGGGGTTCTAGGTTTCAGGGCGTTAACTTGAGGTCCCTGACGAGGACCCTACAAAATTTATTGAATCCCTGCGCCATCACATAAAACCTTGCAAGGACCGCATAAAACCGCAAAGAGCTGCCTAACAAGAGCTCGGACAAAGGCAGCTGATCAACATCTTATATGAAATTCTGCCACGGGCTAGGTGGGCCCTATTCAAAGCCTGTTCACACCGAAGTAAACCCGGTTGAAATGGAGAACGTTCTGCACACACCTTTGTTGAAACCCATATGCAGGCCTTCCAAAACTCTTTCCAAACCCGTATCAAAGCCCTTGCGAACCGGTATACCCCACAGAAGCCCCCATGAAGCCGTGCAAATCCTATCGCACCCCACAGAAGCCCTCATAGACGCTCCCTGAACGAACCCAACCCTCGAAGGAACTCCAAACCCTTAAAGGAACCCTTCAAGGAACCCTAAACCCTGAAAGACATCTTTAAAGGAACCCTAAACCCTTAATGGAATCCGTAAAGGAACTCTAAACCCTAAACCCTTGACCCTAAATCCCTGAACCCTATAAACTATAAACACTAGTTCTTTAACCCTCAACCCTTATATAAAGGAAACCCTTCTTTAACCCTTAAACCCTAAACACCGATTCTTTATCCCCAAACCCTTAACGGAATCCTTGAAAGAACCCTAAACCCTTAAAGAACCTCGCAGACGTCGATGCCCAGAGCGATGGTCGCAGGGTCCGCAGCCGGCGAAGCCGCCAGGGCCGCAGCAGTTCTCCTTTAAAGGAACCCTTCAGGGTTCCTTGGGGGATCTATAGGGTTCTCCTTTAGAGGAACCCTTCAGGGTTCCTTTGAGGGATCTATAGGGTTCTCCTTTAAAGGAACCTTTAAGGGTTTGTTAGACTCAATACTATACAAAGAGAGACCCGTCAAATAGTACATAAAGGTCCTTGCCACTTAAGGGTTTAGAGTTTAGAGTTTAGGGTGTAGGGTTCTCCTTGTGTCAGGGGCTTGGATTGGGGTTTAGGGCTTAGGGGTTTAGGGTTTAAGTTTGGGGTTTACGAGTTTAGGGCTTAGGACCTAGGAGTTTGGGATGCCAACTGCTTAGATTGGCGCTTACATGGCTAAGGGCTTCGGGTTTCGGGGCCTTGGGTTTAGTTGGAATGCTTCAGGCTACTATAGGGTTTAGGGTTGCGGGCTTAAGGGTTTGTTGGGATGGATTTGTGTCACCAGTACTTAGGTTTTGCAGGGATGCTTCAAGTCAAGGTTTTCATGTTTGCTTGATGCAGTATTTTCTCAGTCGCAATCATGCCAAGAGTATCGTGGAATGGCGGTTGGTGAGTTGTCCAATTGATGCGATAACCGCCCTGCTTCACCATACTCGCACACTCGGAACCGCGAATGCAAAACCCGCCGCCTTGTCGGGCAGCCTCCGACATCCTCCGACAATTTGTTCTACAATCACCCTGCTTGAAGAGAGACTGGGTTCTGGTTTGTTCGTGCAAAAACATTCAAAGCTAGCAGCACAAACACAGAAGCCAATTCAACACCATCTCACCGCATTGAACAACACCAACTCCAAGAAATCCAAGAAATCCCTCAAACGTAACTTGCGAAAGAGCCCTGAACCCTATCCCTCCAGGGACCTTATTATGGGGTTCTTATGTGTTCTAGGGCCCTAACTATGAGGTCCTTGGAGGGATAGGGGAAACTCGCCACCAGTAACCAGAAGCCCTAAGCCGGCAAACCTAGGCCCTATAGGCCTTAACCTGAGCTTGCTACTTGGAGGGTCGGGGGACTTAGTAACTGGTTATTTTAGGGACTTATAGCTACCATAACCCCAATTAGGGTCCATTTTAGGGTACTTATAAGTCTACTTACTACCTACTTACTAAGTCCCCCGACCCTCCAAGTAAGCGTTCAGCTCAGGAGCCACTGCCAGGCCCGTCGGCAAACCGTCACTAGGCTGCTCCGGGTGACCTTACAGCTGGTCTGGTTTAATTACATTGTCGAACCCCCCCCTCCCCAGTCGGTTTAGGCCCAGGCAAGTCGGGGACCCTAACATAGTCTAGTACCTCAAAAAGCAGGATCCTTTTTGTAAGGACCCCAAATAAGGTATTCTTAATTTTCGGAAACTCCCGTATGGGTTCTGGGGATGGGCTTGAGGTCGTGCCTTCCGTGATGTGAGTGTAAAAGTGTCTGAACTGCCCTCAGCACCGGTAGCCTCCAAGCCGTGCAAAAGCCTTGCTCAAAAGCCGTAATTCAAATCCGGGAATCACTACAAATAAATTGTAGGAGAGCACCCTTTGACATAAAATCCGCAAGAATAACAACCAGGGATCGGCAGAGGGCACTTGAAAACGTATGAAGCCCCTGCCTGTTCGAAAGCCAATCACCCACAGAAACTGCCAACCTCCATAATCCCCAAGGGAATTCTGGAACTATCCCTGAATATTACGACTTCACTGCTCTACGCGGCCCTCATACCCAGAAGCCCCAACCAAAATCCAAAGATCCTACACCGAAGCCAGCCGGGGAACATAGTCCACCAGAGCGTAGCTGGAGAGGGTCTCAAAGAGAGACAAAGCCTCTCGGCTTTCGGCAATTTTGAAGGTTGACGGCTTGTCGGTTTGAGGTTTACCTCGGGATCCAAAAACCTACTGTTTTAGGGGTTAGACCCTCGAATTAAGGGGTCAGAACCTACAATTTTGCAGGGTTTGGGGATACAAACAGGATTTAAGATCCTGTCCGGGCTCGGGGTTTAGGGCTGGGTGTTTCTGCTTAGGCATTGGCATTTCGAGTTTCGGGTGTGTTCCCAGGTACGGAGCGAAGGGCTGAAACCACGTGACCACAGCAGTTCTAAAGATAGAGATTACATGTATATTGAATTCATTCATTGCTATGTCTATATTCTACTGATGTGTCAAATAAATCCGTTTCTCTCTCTCTAGAGGTTTGAAGACTTCGGTTCAGTATAGGGCTTCAAGGCTTCGCCTAGCGCCGGAACACATGCCAACGATTTCTGGATGTAGGATTTGGCCTTCGGGTGCCGCTTACAGGGTTAGGGTTTCCAAAGCCTGCCATGCTGAGACTGTGTGGCTTGGACGGTTAGGTATCATGCAGCGCTTGCTTCCTTATTACCCTGATGGATTCATGGTCCGAGGAGTACATAACAATTGAAACTGTCGTCGCGCGCATGCACTTCCGGCACAAAGCCCCCTGGCCCTAAGGCATAAGTCCCACAAAGCAAACCCTCAAGTGCTAAAGCATACTTAAAGGATCATGGGACTTAGTAAGTAAGGTTATAAGTACCTTGATTGGGGTTATAAGTATAGTTACCTTAATTATAACCCTAGATACTAAGTCCCATGATCCTTTTAAGTAGTGGAGGTCCTTTTTTGGGGCGGAGGTGCAGGCTTCCTGCGCCCACTGCAAGGCACCGCAGCTGGCAACGGCCGATCCCCCAGCTGCTACATCCTTCTCGGGTTGCAGCAAGGATTAAGGCTTGTAAAGCTTAGGGTGTAAGGTTTGGGGATTTGGGTGCAGAGAGGTGCAATGCATGCTGCAGGGATTGCAGCTAATAGGCTTAGGGCTTGAAGATGGGCTTGGGTAAGCTGTTTTGTAGTTCTGTTGTTCCTGAAGTACGCGGGTTCATTCAGGAACGTGGCACCTGTTGTTATGACATCGACTGAGCGCCTGCGATGCTACAGACTCCGACTCATGCGGGACACTTCTGGAACCCAACATCCATTCCCTGAGGCTCCATGTACCTTTATAGTAGATACTTAAGCCTCAAAGGTGTTCCTATATAGGTACTTTAAGGCCTAAGTATATACTATAAGTGTACATGGAGCCTTAGGGATTGCGGCATAAGGGTGTATGTACCCAGGTAGCTTATGATTTGCTAGAAGGCCTAAGTACATACTATCATGAGTACATGGACCCTCAGGGTAACAATGGCTGTGACCAGCACGATAGGACGACGTCAACATCTCTCCGCCTTCGCCCCACGGGAAATAAAATTGTGGGGCAGTGCGATGCTAACGGAACCCGAGGCCCATGCGCTGAAAAAGGGTTCCTTTAAGGTGGTTCTTATACGGATCCCATAAAGACTTCGGGATATTTGCGGTATGAGAGTGTATGTACCCAAGTAGCTTATGTTTCGCTAGAGGGCCTAATTACATACTTACATTGACCCTCAGGGTATACAATCCACAAGATCACCCAACCCTAAACCCTAAAATTAAACCTTATAACTCCTAAACCGAAAACTCTGGGTCCCTGCCGAGAGACCCAGGAATCTGTGGACCCAGCTTTGTAGAGAAGCCATATCGCCTGCACCGATCCGCACCCAGAGACCCAAAAATCTTCACGCAGGGACAAGTCTTTCGAACACGGGGTTTAGGGTTTGGGGTGTAGGGTTTGTGAGTTTACAGATGTTTAAAGTTTAAAGGCGCTGCGTTCGCAGCCGCCAACTCCCAGAAAGCAATCGAGCAAGAGACAAACAGGTCTTAGACTTCGCGAGTTCGAAGTTCAGTTCAAGACTAGGCGGCAAGCCATGCAGGACTAAGTGACAAAACAGAATCTTCCAAGACTGATATGTAACCCTAAGCACTAAACATCTAAACAGCGTACTGTAATGCAGGGCCCTTGATTAGGGGTATACTATACTTTTCTTCCTGTAAGGATCTCCCAAGACCCTATTCTAAGTAATAAGGCCCCTACATTAAAGTGGGCGGCCTTGCCCCGTAAAGTTTCAACGGGTTCGAAGAATCATTACTGTCATAGTTTGGGTCAGTATTCCCCATGCAGGTACTTAGGACCTCTTGGGAGTGGGCAGCCTTGTCCCAGAGGCTGGCCCGCTCACACGATGCCAGGGCGGCTCCGAGCGAGGCCGGGCTGGCGCCTGCAGGTCAGCAGCAGGGCTAGGAGGAGGGGTTTAGGGTTTTTAGGGACTAGAGATTTTAGGGAGCTGTAGGGTTTAGGGTTTGAAGTATATAGATTATATAGGGTTTTGGGTTTCGGGTTATAGGGTTTAGGACTAGCAGTAGCACTTTGCAGAGATTCCGCACTCGCCTTCGGCTTCCACTTCCTCGCCACGCCGTGCCAGCTCCATGGCAACATGCCAGAGGCTGCCACGGAGACCTGGTCGTTTGAGTCCGAAGGTGTATAGGCTTATGGCATTTAGGGTTAGGGGTTTGGGCCTCTATAGGGGCTCTACGTGCTTGTTTATAGGGTCTATAGACTTAGAAGTACTTGCAACCCCGATTACCTAAGGTAGGTAGAGAAGGTCTGCCCTAAGCCCCCTGATCCTCTAAGCAGGGTTTAGGATCCGGTGGTCGAGGGTTTGGGACATTAAATTGGGCTTGGGGCTTGGGACACACGATCATGGCTTTGTTCGGCTGCAGACTGAACTCAACACCTGCAACCCGTGCACCTCCAACGCTACAAACGCCGAGCCTTAAACCATACCTCGGCCAAGCCTCTAGCTGCTCCTCCTTCACCACTCACCAGCAATCCTGAAACCCAACTCATGTGTGCTCAAGTGCTGCATCATGTCCTGAAGCTACAGATACTAAACGCAGCTCCACATCCTCACCTGAACTGCCTGGAGCAACAAGCTCAGAACAACTTCGTGCCTAGAAGTAGATAATGTTCTAGTAAGGTTGAGAAGGATCATACCTCGGTTAACAGTTATATATATATATATACAAACATACGTATGCTGCTGTAAAAGAGTAGCCTAGGAACCTGATTGAGAAGTCTTGGCTTCGCACTTATATGGGCTCTTTATATGGATCCTGTTTGCAGGGGTAATCGAAACAGGGTTTGTTCGCCATCACCCTTCTGAGTGCAACTTCGACTTTGTGATCGCACCTTGAGACCCCAAAACAGCCAGAAACCGTCTAGAAGAGAACAAACCTGACGGAAACTAAACGCCTGTGAAAAATGAACGGCCTTGAACAATGCCGAACGCTTAAACCCTGAACCTTTGAGACTGTTTCTGGGGACCTCACAAGCCGTGGCTGTCGTGTTGTAGGTGACGCTGGTTGCCGGCAACCTTTGTCCCAGGCTCGGGGTTCATGCGTTTGTCATTGTCTCTTTCTACGGGTTGCGGGGTTGACGGTTATGCACTACGGCTTCAGGGGCTAAGCAACAAAACTCTGTCCAGCAGCTACACTGGCAAAGCAGCAGAAGAAGCTAAACAGGACCAGAAAGATCAACTTTAGAAGGACCGCGGTGACCACAGCATACGGTTAGTTCGTCGCAGGAACTCCACAGCAGAAATCTGCTGGAGACTTCCAACTCTTCACGTCAACACCGACACACTCCACACAACTCCATCATGCCCTACAGGATTAAACTGACTCCTTTGCCACGGCAACAGTAGTAAAAATAGTTGAATAGAGTTGTTCAGCCGCATCGGCAGACTGCCACAACAAATTATCGCGCCCGACATGGCTTTCAATATCCGGACTCCAAATCCTAGAATAAACTTCAACCAAAAGCTCGAAATACCGAATAGCCGCAAGCCCTCATTACACAATCCCTTATGAACCCCAAACCCGGAGGGCCTCAACGCTACAGAACTCCATGACTAGTTCATTGTTGAGATAGGATTAAAAGTGTACATTTTTTATTCCTTATTGGGTTTAAGTACCCATAAAAATGTAAAATGTTACCCAACAATGACAAAGATGACATGAAACCGTATGAGCACGCCGAACCCTCCAGGGCCTCCTTGCCTCAGCTTCGGCGAAGACGCCCAGCGCTGCGGGCCATGCAGCACCACGGGTGCCTCTTACGAAAGAACCCAAAGGGTCCAAGTATCATTATGGTATATACTTATAGGGTAGTTTGGGGGTCTAAGTATATACCATGATGATACTTGGACCCTTTGGGGAAGAAGAACCAGTAGTAGCAGCAGCAGTGGTACTAGCGGTAGTGGTAGAAGTTGTCGCAGCAGCAGCCGCCGCAGGAGGAGTAACAGTTGCTGCAGCTGCTGCAGTTGCGACAGTAGCAGTAGTAGTAGTAGTAGTAGTAGTAGTAGTAGTAGCAGCAGCAGCAGCTGTTTGTGGACGTTGCCGCAGTAGTACTTGTCGCGGTAGTGGTGGAGGTTGCCCTGGTAGTGCGAGTGGTAGTGGCAGTACGAATACTTGCGATGAAATTGACGCAACAAACCAAACAAGACTCCCTGTGGGCAGAAAACGTATGTAGCAAAATCTGGATGCTGAGGGCAACACCTTAGAGATCTCACACGCTGACCCCCGGGATCTTGGTGCGCGGCAGGCATTGATAGTGGTGTTGAAGGCCACAATATCCGGATCCTGGCTTGGCAGGCTTTAGGTTCCATCTGGTGTTCTTTAAGGCCCACATGAAAGTTCATAACATTCTGTTGGGCATGGTCAAAATGGAAGTATATAAGTATAACCAAAAAGCTGCGCGATCTTCCTCTTAATTATATACAAGGACATCTTAGGGCCATACTCTCAGCTTCCTAGTCGCGTGTGAAGAGTCTTATGATTAAAGTTCGGGGAAAGGGGTTGATTCTTGGGGCTCCGCGGTCTTCCTCAAAGTAACGTTGAAGGTTGCTAGATGGCGCACTCGGGCGTCCGTACCGATGGCAGAGGAAGGCATGGCTTTCCATGATTAAAAAAAACTGGGTTGATGACTTAAATCCTGCATTACCTTAAGGACCCTAAACTATGGGGAGATTATGGTATCTTCCTTATTTTGGGTCATGCAGGACTTATATCATCAACAGATCCCGGGTTGAGGGGCCAGGGCCTGTTCCCGGGACATCGAGCCATGACACGTAAGGGCTGTGGAGCGGATGGCATCTCCATGCTAGGAGCTGTCAGACTTAAGGGGGCCGGGGTTCGGGGATGGTTAGACTCAAGACTCGTTATGTCAGACTGTAAACCCCAAGCCCTATAGGCCCTAACGCCCCAAAGCCCTAAACATGTATAGGAACCCAACAACAACGTGTTGGAACCCGGCTACAACCCTGCAACGGTCATATGAAAACCTGTGGGAGCCCTATCCGTAAGAAGTTGTATGGGAACCCTACCAAACACTGCAAGAGCCCGATTAAACCCTTCAGCCTCTACACAAACTTAACTAAAATCTAAATCCCAAACACGTTACAAAACTAAACTCCCAAGACCGGAAGCCGTGAGCAACACCCTATACACCTTAAACTCTTAGCCCCAAAATCTTGTATAAAATCGTAAAGGAACCAAGCGCCTCCGCAGCCGCAAGCGATGAAAGGGCCTGCTGTTAGGAACTTTGACGGTTCAGGGTTTTGGGTTAAGGCGATTAAGGAATTACGTGATTATATAAGAAGGATACTACAGCGAAGATAGGATTCAGGGTCTCTCAGCGTTTTTTGTGTTGTAGGGTTTGGGTCTGCTTTCGCAGCCAAAATACCATAGGGTTAAGAGGACAAAGACTGGAAGGTCGAATCCGTTCCTTGCTGTACATGAGCCCTTGAAAGGAACCACTCGAACCTTTGCACTGTAATTAAATATACGTAGACCGCAAATCTGATCCCCTAAACCCAGAAGTCCTGAACTCTAAGACATTAAAACCGTCAGTTCGCGCAGAGGCACTCATTCAAGGTCCGAGTCCAACTTAAACCCAGCAAGCCAAACCTGGAAACAAATTCCGTGGTCAAACTAAACCCTAAACCCTAAACCCATATACCCTAAACCCTATACCCTAAACCCTATAAACCCTAAACCCTACCTTCAGCCTTAAGCCCCTACGATGCCTCATGCCACCGCGCTGCCGAGGCGAAGGCGTGGAGGAGCGTGCCTGTCCGTGAGGGACAGGGAGCTTTGGCTTTCTGACTCAAGCGGAGTATCGGCACAACCATGGACAGCCTCCACTCTGCCTCCAGTCCAAAATCCCCAAACCCACTCCAAGCCCGAAGATCCAACCCTTAACCTACCCGAACCCTAAATTACATACCTGTTTAAGGACATATTTAAGGAAATCACAATCAGGAGCCCTGTAAATAAAGGTTGATTTAAGACGTCGGATCATACTTGGAGCAGGCCTCATAGGGCACCTCAAACTTGGACCGAGAAGTCCTCAGCCGCAAACCCTCAACCCCATACACCCCAAAACCCTAAAACCCAAACCCTACACCGATGATCCAAGGCACCGAAGCAGGCTGCGTTTTTCACAGCCGCCGACGTGAAAAGGTGCAAGGCCTCGACGAGGTTGGGGCGTGTTTGGGGGCGTTTAAGAAAGTCTTGATACCAGCATTATCAGTGCAACTGTTACCGCTGTTGCTTTTGCTACTCTAACCATGGTTGCTTCGATATAAAGTGTTGTCACTGTGGGCATGAGTCTCACCACTCCTATTGCACTTCTTGCTGAATCGCATGTGTCCTGTTTTCCTTCTGCTTCCTACCACGGGTTGCTTGCGCAGTTTATATGTTTAAAGGTGACCGAATATATTTCTTACAAGTCAGTAATATCTTGTGTTTACTTGTTTGATATCTGCATTTCTTGACAAAATGTTGTGGGTGTTCTTGGTTTCGCCATGGTGGCTTAGATGTTACTGACAGGATTACTGAATATTGCTTGTGCTTTTCGGGCGAATCAAGATTTGGAGCTTTACCTGGACATTGCAGCAACAACAACAGCAAAGCACACCGTCAAACAGGGTATCCCAAGCTTTACTAGCTCGTCCTTCGACCTTAGGCGCCTGATGCACCCACACCACATCCATAAATCCTCGACACCCCGAATACAACCCTCTAGAATAATGTATATGGCGTCTTGACACATCTTTAAAACCAGCAATGAGGAACAACAGATTATGCAGCGCGAGGCCGCTAGGCTAACTGCTCAAACACCCATGTGGCAGCCCGTCATATAACACCATAGCCCCCCTTTTGCCTTTCGATCAACATTCACTTTTGCCTTTCGAAAAGTGTCAATCATGGACCGGAGCACCTGGGCCCACTGTGCCCCCTTGGCACAGGCGGCGAGTCCAGCGCCCAGCGCAGGCGCATCCGGCGAGAGGCCTGTTAACAGGCGCTCCACGAAATACAAACACTACTTCTTGAGGCGCTTGCACAACACCATCATAAAGGAACCCTACATCCTTGCACTACCCTTAAAGGAGCCCTTTGAAGGAACCCTCAAGGGTCGTAGGATCCGCTTCGGTCGACTTGGACCATTAGGCTTACTGCAGGAGCCTCAAGAATCGGAGCTGGGTTTTTAGGCCATTTCGTAGTAGACTTAACTATTTTATTATCAAGAACTTGAAGAATGCGTTATACTGTGAAGAAAGCAAAGGTCTCTGTTATGGAATCCTCATCAAAGGAAGTTGAATCCTGTTCTAGTTTTATATGGCCCCTTAGGCTTAGGTTCTGCCCGGAAGATAGCGAAGCCCTCGTTTATCCTAAACTCTTCAGCGAAGTCCCATTCTAGTTATCTATGGCCCTTTAGGCTTAGGTTCTACCTGGAAGATACGGTTGCTGATATAAATCTTGCATTACCCCTGATAAGGAATTTACCATAGTTCCCATAGTCTAGAGTCATTGTGAGGCAGTATGTTAGTGCAGGATTTATATTATCAACCGTATTTGGATGCATGGGCCCGTGGAGGAACCTCTCGGAGCACGTTCGGGGTCTAAGGAGTCTAGGGTTTATAGGGCTTCTTTAATGGGTTCTATGAGGAATTTGTGATTTATATCATCAGCCGTAGCGAAGCCCTCCACCTCTTTCGCCGAAGGCCGTTCCAAAGCGACTGAGCGCTTGCGCCCTCGGCTAGGCTTGAAGCTTTTGGGGTCTACTGAGGGGTACCATAGGGTTCTGGTCACATGGGCCCTGTAAAACCTTCCTTTTCAAGGTTCCCTATTATGAGCTCCTTATCAAAATCCCTAAAAACATGGGGTTAAGGCAGGGCTTCGGGGTTTAGGGCTTATAAGGTCTAAGGGTGTTAGCCTTAGGGATTAAGGTTTCGGGAGTAGGGGTTTAATGTTTGGGGTTTAAAACCTGGCTGGGTTGGCCTTTAAACACCCTGAAAAATATTTATATACAGGGTACCTTACAAACCCGAATAAGAAAAACACGAAATGTCCCAAAATCCAACCTAGCCGGAAGTTTGGGGATGAGGCTTTGGGCTGCTGATATGTTGCACCGTTCTCGGCGGCTTCCGGTTCCTTAAGGACGAAATGAACCCTAAAAGGGTTTAAGGTTCATAAACCATATAGGCATTCATAGTATATGGGAGGGCCCCTACTTTTAAGGGTCATTTGGTCCTTCGATTTCAGAGTGTTTGGCCAAGGCGCTGAATCCATGCAGGCTGCGACGGAGTCCCTGCTCACCCCACTTGGAGGCTCATGGTTAGCTATAAGATGTTATAAGTGGGGTTATAAGTCCCCTAGTATTGGTTATAACTATCCACTTATAACTTCCCATGAACCTCCAAGTATCCAAACGACAAACCCAACGCTGGCAAGGATGTCCTAAACTGAGCCTGTCTTTTCTCCAAAGCCAATGTCGAAGGTTGTGGCAAAAAAGCCTTGAGAGCGATGACACCTTTAGAAGAACCCTAACAGTACACCTTAAACGAAATCTCTTCTAGTTATTGACAGCACCCAACCTCGAGAGCTCGCCATGCATGCCGAAGAGCCATTGACTGCGCCTGGTGAGCGCGCTGACGGCCGCCGTGTGCCTGGATGACTTGTTGTAATCGCTTCGGGCTGTGAGGCTTTGTGGCTATGCAAGGCTTCAACCATTCTGAACCCCAAATAGACCCTTCTCAAACGATAATTTTAAAAACCCAAACTCTAAGCTCTTACCTTGTACAACCCTTAGCTCTCTACCTGAGTGTCCTAGCAACCTAACCCCTTCAATATAAGTACCTGCGAAGCCTTCAGGCCTCGAGCCCCAAGCCGCTGCAACACTCTTCTAAGCCCTAAATGGGGGTTTCCATTTTGGGGTCCTTATAATAAGGATCCTACTATTTTGGGTACTATTTATATATTAGGGTCCCCTATTTTCGGAAACTCCCTAATCTCTCCCGGCGGGAGACTTGATCACCAGCGGCTTTGCGCTGCGTAGCTTCGGCCTGGCTAGGAGGAAGATTTTCGATCCATCTGCCGACGGGTACTTGGAGGATCATGGGGGCTGAGTAAGTAAGGTTAGAAGTACTTTAATTGCGGTCATAAGTATCGTTGCCCTAATTATAGCCCTACTTACTATATGTCCCGTGACCCTTTAAGTACACAACTTTAGGGCAAAGTGCGGATCTACATACGTCCTGCTTGTCGCTATTGGCCATGGTCAAGACAACTCTGTGGCCGCGCGAACGGAGCATGGTGCCTCACACGTACCTCCAGCCTCAGAATCCCCATAACTACTTGGAGGTTCATGGGTAGTTATAAGTGGGTTGTAAGTGAGGTATAACCAAACTTAGTCACCCATACTAGGGGACGACCCACGAATCTCCAAGTATCACAAAACCAGCATCCACCGTGCCTTGGAAATCCACACAACCAGTTTGCGAAGTGTGGAAAAACCCTGTGATGACCTTCTGCCCTTAACACACGAGCCCTCGAGCCCATAGCTCCGCACTACCAGTTTCAGGTTTGGAGTGTCGGGTTTAGGGTGCCGGGCTGTTCCTTTAATAGGGGTTTCAGGTTTGGGATTCCGGGTTGTGTCGGGCGCGACGTGAACTCAGAGAAGGACTGCCCACCCCAAACCCGAAATACTTCAACACTGAACCTTAAACTGCAACCCCCCCGTGGACCCTTTGAGGGTTTCGGGTCGAACTAAGAGAGCCACCTCGCCTGGCACCGCACATCGCAGGACATCAGCAGCAGCAACGAAGGCTCCGGGTCGCAAAACATAGGCTAAAGCCTACACCCTCAACGCTACATGCCGCAAGCTTAGGTGTTGAACGTAAGACCTTAAACCCAAAGCCTAGTCCGCTAAACCATATAATATTATATATATATAGATATACACACATGTATATGTATATACACACATATGCAACCCCGTGTGACATATGATGCGGGATTTGTGGTTGGGGGTCATTCGGTGCATGACGGAAGACTCCCGGAACTCGGGCCCTTTTGTCAGCTCGGGTTTCAGAGTTTCCGGCTGAGGGCACCATCCTGTGAAGCTTCACGACATGGGTTTTTGGGGGGGTTTCAGGGCTTGGGGTTTAGTAGGTTTAAGCTTCCCGGGCTTAGGGCTTCGGGCTTCGGGCTTAGGGTTCCCGGGCTTTTAGGTTTGGGGTTTTTAGGGTTCCCGGGTTTGTAGGCAGAGCATGGTTCAGAATTGCGCTGTGAGCCAGAGACTGGCTGCTGGTGGTTTACCTAAAACCAAAGCCCGAAACCATCGAAACGTTGGCAGCTTGCACTTCGCAGGCATCCGTATCACAGCCGCATCAGAGATCGTCAGGTTCAATAACTCCGAACCTGCTTTTTCAATCCACTGCTCCCTGAAGTCTGATTACGCCGGCACTCACTTGCTCATACGCTGGGATCGGTCCTGGCACAGGCACAGGTTCCTTTCCAGAGGCTCGATGCACGGGAACATAGACTGCAGAACCCAAAACTCTCTTCCAAATTATCACCCTGCTACAGCTCGATTCAACCCTAAACCCTACACCCTGAACCCTAAACCCTAAACCCCAAACCCTAAACCCCAAACCCCCAAACCCTAAACCCTAAACCCCAAACCCTAAACCCTAAACCCCAAACCCTAAACCCTAAACCCATGCGTCGTGGGCTTTGGGCAAGTCCAGTCCTCCACAATGCTGAGCCTTGGATGTTCTGCGATCAGTTTCAGAAAACAGGCACCTAGTTAAAGGATCATGGGACTTAGTAACTAAAGTTAAAATTAGGCTAACTATACTTATAACCTCAGTTAAGGTACGTATAACCTGACTTACTAAGTCCCATGATACTCCAAGTAGGCCTTCTCTTGTCAAGCCGGGCCGGTCCCTCCAATGGACGCCACGAAGACAAGGGAACACTGGGATGTTGACATGCTGCCTGCTGGCTGCCAAGAAGCCTTTCAAACTAGTTGAAACCATCGAATCAAGCAAAAGCCGCTAAATCCACCGCTCAACATCCTAAGACATCAATAAAAATAACCTTCGTCGAAACATCCGAGATGCTTGACGCCGTTGCCCTTGGGCAGCGAGATCCACGGCTTGTTGCCCTGATCAGGTGCTTCGTAAGCGAGCTTAAGATGAGTTTTCGGCTGCTTGCAGCCCCACTAAACGCTTGAAACTATTGGTGTCCGCCCATGACCCCAAAGGGTCCAAGTATCATTATGGTATATACTTATAGGGTAGTTTGGAGGTCTAAGTATATACCATAATGATACTTGGACCCTTTGGGGAAGTGCTAAGATCGAAGGACCGGGCCGAGCACCCAAAAACATTCAGCAGCCCATGTTCCACAATCGCCAACCCCGAACCAGAAGCGCATGCACTTATGCGGCTGTGGCTCTACGCCGTCTTGAGCCCAATATCCGACAACCCAAAGCCCTGTAGCCTGAACCACCGAATCTTTTCAGGAAGGACATTATTTCGATTTACTCCCAAGAACCGTGAATGCGTCGGTGAGCAGAAAGTAGATGTAGTCGCATAATATATGTAGGTGACAATGATGTCGTGAGGCAGTAGTCGTTACCATTGCCGTCGAAGTCGTACTGCTATTAGTAGTCGTGGTGGTGGTGGTGGTGGTGGTGGTGGTGGTGGTGGTGGTACGTAAGTGGTGGTGGTAGTGGTAGTGCCAGCGGCAATGGTAGTAGTGGTTGCGGTGGTCGTGGTGCTGCCGTCTTTCCTTGGGATCTAATCGTAAACCCGAAAAAACCTGGGATTTCTCACATCCTAAGCATCAAATTCGTAAATCAGAAAATTTAACTCGAAGCTGGAAATACCTCATTCCCAAATACGCCAACAAACCTACATATATATATATATATATACATACATACATACATACATACATACATACATACATACATACATACATACATACAAATGTGTATACATACATGTATACATATATAGTGGTGTGTCTGTGTGTTCTCATAGTGCGTATGTATGTATATATATATATATATATATATATATGTATATATCACTCTGTAACCATCTACGTACATACATAAACACATACATACTTGCTGACTTACATATATACATATGGCGCGTATCGATGTTGTGTCTGACCGCCCTGAAAGCCACCGGCTTGTCCACCATTTAAACTTAGCAGTGGCCTTGCCGATCACAAAGACGTTCTCCAGCCGTGTGTTGAACTCATGACCAAGGGAGTCCTGCAGAGCGTAAGGCTTTTGAGTTTGCATATGGGCTTTTACAATGATAGGCGACTTAGGAATTCTGAAGGGAGTTTCGGAAAAAATAGTTTCAGGATTCCTGGGTCTAAAGATAGTTGCGAACATGGGCCGCTTGCTGTCAGATGCGAAACACCATGCAACGAGTTTAGGGTCGAAGGCTCCATGTATACAAGCTAGAGATCGCAAGGAAGATAACCATTACTGGGTTGGCCTTTAAACACCCTGAAAATATTTAAAATATAGGGTCCCTTATAAACCCAAATAAGGAAAATACAAAATGTCCCCAAATCCAACCTAGATTACCGATATTTGAACAGGAGTTCTGTGCGTTCTACTCCTCTGTGCTGAATTGATTGCTCGTGTACATCATCAGTTTCTTGTTGAATTGAGGCTCCACTAACGGTCCAAGGACCTCAATAGTTAGAGGGGCTTGAAAGGAAACAGAAACCACTCGCAATGTAGAATTGATATTTGGGACAAAAAATCCTACTAAACTACTACTTGGGTACTTGGACCCTCGCGGTCCTTGATGTGAATGATCTCGAAGGAGCCAGGGTGCCTCTCACGCGAGGTGATGGTGCCGACACGACCAATGTTGTTTCCGGCACCTGACAGGAACGGAGGATCAGGGGACTTAGTGGGTACTAGTGGGGTTTCAAATCAAAACGCAGTCAACAACGCTGTCTTGATAATTACAACAGGGTTGTCGGTATACTATACAATTGCTTATGTTGGGGACTACCGGGGGATACTGTCACTCATTGATCAGTACTCTATAACTGTAGCTTCAAGCTCTTCTGACCACGACTAAGGTACTTACAGATGCCCCCCTCCCTCTTGTTCTTGAACTGGATTAAGCCTTGCAGCAACGCTAATCTGGGATGGGCTTTGGCAGCCCTGAAAATTATTTATGGATCCGGGCTGTTTTTGTGCATCCATGTGAATGCAACACCAAGCAGCAATCACTCACTCTTTTTCTCCCGCGATCATGTGGAATGTCAACAGTGGTAACAAGAAAAACGCGACAATCAGCAGCCACTGACACTGGCAGCTCAGACGATGGTGGCCTGCAAGAGCAGGCAGAAACCAAAATCTGTCTTGACACCCTGACAATGGAAGCATTTGACACTCATTCTGTGTGGCAAGTGCAATAACACACCCAATGCGCACCCCTCCATGCCTGCTCAAAGTTGACACTGATTTCCAGCTGGTAGGCCTGACATAATAGAAACACGTGACACTCATTCTGTGTGGCCAGTACAATAACGCACCCAAGACGCACCCCTCCATGCCTGCTCCAAGTTGACACTGATCTCCAAGACGAAGGCCTGCCATAGTGGATGCATTTGACACTCATTCTGTGTGGCCAGTACAATAACGCACCCAATACGCACCCCTGCCTGCCTTGTCACAGTTGACACTGATCTCCAGCTGGTAGGTGTGTCAACTTTGAGCACGCATGGAGGGTGCCTACTGGGTCCCAACACACACCCTCCATGCCTGCTCAAAGTTGACACTGATGTCCAGCTGGTAAGCCTGACATTAAGGAGCAATTGACTCTCATTCTGTGTGGCCAGTACAATAACGCACCCAATACGCAAACCTGCGTGCCTTCTCCAAGTTCACACTGATGTCCAGGAGGAAGACCTGACTTTAATGGATTGACATTCATCGACATCCACTGCACCGTAACTGCTTGTCGACATGGTGACACTTGGCAGAGGAATCATCAACCAAAACAGAGTCATAGCACCAACCAGGCGGCGAGCGGCTCATTCAGACCTTGCATGTTGGAACAGTTTTTCTCCGAAAAACTGTTCCAACAGGCAAGGTCTGAGCGAGCCAGCTGACACTTCATTCCATGACAAAGCAGACGGTAAGCCTGACATCACTTGACACTCGTTCTGTGTGGCCAGTACACTAACGCACCGAACACGCACCCCTCCATCCATGCCTTCTCTAAGTTGACACTGATGCCCAGGAGGAAGACCTGACTTTAGTGAATTGTCGTCGACATGGTGACACTTGGCAGAGGAATCATCAACCAAAGCAGAGTCATAGCACCAGCCATGCGGCGAGCGGCTCAGTCAGACCTTGACCACTCGAGCAGCTGGACGGTCTGTCCAACTGCTCGACGAGTCAAGGTCTGAGCGAGCCAGCTGACACTTCATTCCATGACAAAGCGAATGGTAAGCCTGACATAATGGAAACATGTGACAATCATTCTGTGTGGCCAGTACAATAACGCACCCAATTCGCACCCCTCCATGCCTGCTCAAAGTTGACACTGATTTCCACCTGATAGGCCTGACATAATGGAAGCATGTGACACTCGTCATTCTGTGTGGCCAGTACAATAACGCACCCAATTCGCACCCCTCCATGCCTGCTCCAAGTTGACACTGATTTCCAGCTGGTAGGCCTGACATAATGGAAGCATGTGACACTCATTCTGTGTGGCCAGTACAATAACACACCCAATGCGCACCCCTCCATGCCTGCTCAAAGTTGACACTGATTTCCAGCTGGTAGGCCTGACATAATAGAAACACGTGACACTCATTCTGTGTGGCCAGTACAATAACGCACCCAAGACGCACCCCTCCATGCCTGCTCCAAGTTGACACTGATCTCCAAGACGAAGGCCTGCCATAGTGGATGCATTTGACACTCATTCTGTGTGGCCAGTACAATAACGCACCCAATACGCACCCCTGCCTGCCTTGTCACAGTTGACACTGATCTCCAGCTGGTAGGTGTGTCAACTTTGAGCACGCATGGAGGGGGCCTATTGGGTCCCAACACACACCCTCCATGCCTGCTCAAAGTTGACACTGATGTCCAGCTGGTAAGCCTGACATTAAGGAGCAATTGACCGGCCAGGACAATAACGCACCCAATACGCAAACCTGCCTGCCTTCTCCAAGTTGACACTGATGTCCAGGAGGAGGACCTGACTTTAATGGATTGACACTCATCGACATCCACTGCACCGTAACTGCTTGTCGACATGGTGACACTTGGCAGAGGAATCATCAACCAAAACAGAGTAGCACCAGCCAGGCGGCGAGCGGCTCATTCAGACCTTGACAGCTCGAGCAGCTTGACGGTCTGTCAAACTGCTCGAGGAGTCAAGGTCTGAGAGAGCCAGCTGACACTTCATTCCATGACAAAGCAGACGGTAAGCCTGACATAACGGAATCACTTGACACTCGTTCTGTGTGGCCAGTACACTAACGCACCGAACACGCACCCCTCCATCCGTGCCTTCTCTAAGTTGACACTGATGCCCAGGAGGAAGACCTGACTTTAGTGAACTGTCGTCGACATGGTGACACTTGGCAAACTTAAAGGTATCATCAACCAAAACAGAGTCATAGCACCAGCCAAGCGGCGAGCGGCTCATTCAGACCTTGACAGCTCGAGCAGCTTAACGGTCTGTCAAACTGCTCGAGCTGTCAAGGTCTGAGCGAGCCAGCTGACACTTCAGCCATGACAAAGCGAATGGTAAGCCTGACATAATGGAAACATGTGACACTCATTCTGTGTGGCCAGTACAATAACGCACCCAATTCGCACCCCTCCATGCCTGCTCCAAGTTGACACTGATTTCCACCTGATAGGCCTGACATAATGGAAGCATGTGACACTCGTCATTCTGTGTGGCCAGTACAATAACGCACCCAATTCGCACCCCTCCATGCCTGCTCCAAGTTGACACTGATTTCCAGCTGGTAGGCCTGACATAATGGAAGCATGTGACACTCATTCTGTGTGGCCAGTACAATAACGCACCCAATTCGCACCCCTCCATGCCTGCTCCAAGTTGACACTGATTTCCAGCTGGTAGGCCTGACATAATG
This sequence comes from Symbiodinium sp. CCMP2592, assembly GCA_905221615.1. Classification (NCBI taxonomy): domain Eukaryota; class Dinophyceae; order Suessiales; family Symbiodiniaceae; genus Symbiodinium; species Symbiodinium sp. CCMP2592. Next base: position 478,701 of record CAJNDT010003146.1, read on the forward strand.
GAAGCATGTGACACTCATTCTGTGTGGCCAGTACAATAACGCACCCAATTCGCACCCCTCCATGCCTGCTCCAAGTTGACACTGATTTCCAGCTGGTAGGCCTGACAGAATGGAAGCATGTGACACTCATTCTGTGTGGCCAGTACAATAACGCACCCAAGACGCACCCCTCCATGCCTGCTTCAAGTTGACACTGATTTCCACCTGATAGGCCTGACATAATAGAAGCATGTGACACTCATTCTGTGTGGCCAGTACAATAACGCACCCAATTCGCACCCCTCCATGCCTGCTCCAAGTTGACACCGATTTCCAGCTGGTAGGCCTGACATAGTGGACGCATGTGACACTCATTCTGTGTGGCCAGTACAATAACGCACCCAATTCGCACCCCTCCATGCCTGCTCCAAGTTGACACTGATCTCCAGCTGGTAGGCCTGACAGAATGGAAGCATGTGACACTCATTCTGTGTGGCCAGTACAATAACGCACCCAATTCGCACCCCTCCATGCCTGCTCCAAGTTGACACTGATTTCCAGCTGGTAGGCCTGACATAATGGAAGCATGTGACACTCATTCTGTGTGGCCAGTACAATAACGCACCCAATTCGCACCCCTCCATGCCTGCTCCAAGTTGACACTGATTTCCGGCTGGTAGGCCTGACAGAATGGAAGCATGTGACACTCATTCTGTGTGGCCAGTACAATAACGCACCCAAGACGCACCCCTCCATGCCTGCTCAAAGTTGACACTGATTTCCAGCTGGTGGGCCTGACATAATGGAAGCATGTGACACTCATTCTGTGTGGCCAGTACAATAACGCACCCAATTTGCACCCCTCCATGCCTGCTCCAAGTTGACACTGATTTCCAGCTGGTAGGCCTGACATATGGAAGCATGTGACACTCATTCTGTGTGGCCAGTACAATAACGCACCCGATTCGCACCCCTCCATGCCTGCTCCAAGTTGACACTGATTTCCACCTGATAGGCCTGACATAATGGAAGCATGTGACACTCATTCTGTGTGGCCAGTACAGTAACGCACCCAAGACGCACCCCTCCATGCCTGCTCAAAGTTGACACTGATTTCCAGCTGGTAGGCCTGACATAATGGAAGCATGTGACACTCATTCTGTGTGGCCAGTACAATAACGCACCCAATTCGCACCCCTCCATGCCTGCTCCAAGTTGACACTGATTTCCACCTGATAGGCCTGACATAATGGAAGCATGTGACATCATTCTGTGTGGCCAGTACAATAACGCACCCAATTCGCACCCCTCCATGCCTGCTCCAAGTTGACACTGATTTCCAGCTGGTAGGCCTGACATAATGGAAGCATGTGACACTCATTCTGTGTGGCCAGTACAATAACGCACCCAATTCGCACCCCTCCATGCCTGCTCCAAGTTGACACTGATTTCCAGCTGGTAGGCCTGACAGAATGGAAGCATGTGACACTCATTCTGTGTGGCCAGTACAATAACGCACCCAAGACGCACCCCTCCATGCCTGCTTCAAGTTGACACTGATTTCCACCTGATAGGCCTGACATAATAGAAGCATGTGACACTCATTCTGTGTGGCCAGTACAATAATGCACCCAATTCGCACCCCTCCATGCCTGCTCCAAGTTGACACTGATTTCCAGCTGGTAGGCCCGACATAGTGGAAGCATGTGACACTCATTCTGTGTGGCCAGTACAATAACGCATCCAATTCGCATCCCTCCATGCCTGCTCCAAGTTGACACTGATTTCCAGCTGGTAGGCCTGACATAATGGAAGCATGTGACACTCATTCTGTGTGGCCAGTACAATAACGCACCCAATTCGCACCCCTCCATGCCTGCTCCAAGTTGACACTGATTTCCAGCTGGTAGGCCTGACATAATGGAAGCATGTGACACTCATTCTGTGTGGCCAGTACAATAACGCACCCAATTCGCACCCCTCCATGCCTGCTCCAAGTTGACACTGATTTCCGGCTGGTAGGCTTGACAGAATGGAAGCATGTGACACTCATTCTGTGTGGCCAGTACAATAACGCACCCAAGACGCACCCCTCCATGCCTGCTCAAAGTTGACACTGATTTCCAGCTGGTGGGCCTGACATAATGGAAGCGTGTGACACTCATTCTGTGTGGCCAGTACAATAACGCACCCAATTCGCACCCCTCCATGCCTGCTCCAAGTTGACACTGATTTCCAGCTGGTAGGCCTGACATAGTGGAAACATTTGACACTCATTCTGTGTGGCCAGTACAATAACGCACCCAAGACGCACCCCTCCATCCCTGCTCAAAGTTGACACTGATTTCCACCTGATAGGCCTGACATAATGGAAGCATGTGACACTCATTCTGTGTGGCCAGTACAATAACGCACCCAAGACGCACCCCTCCATGCCTGCTCCAAGTTGACACTGATTTCCAGCTGGTAGGTCTGACACAATGGAAGCGTTTGACACTCATTCTGTGTGGCCAGTACCATAACGCACCCAATGCAAACCCCGTCCAAGCCTGCTTCAAGTTGACACTGATCTCCAAAAGGTGGGCCTGAGAAGGGCAGGCAATGACAGACAGTTAAAAACAAAAGCACATGGCGGAAGCAGGCACTGACACCTGCAGTTTCTTTTCAATTGCCGAATGACGCTGCCTTTGACGGCAAGCTGATTGACTCTGGCGTTTTGCAAAGAATAGCGGACCCCGTTTGACACTGAATCATACTATTCGACAATGTCAATGACGATGTGACACTGGGTACTGCCCTGCTGGTACCTGAAACAAAATTCCAGCACGTGACTCTAAAATCGACACGATGACACTGACTGACACTCACTGGTCTTCACCAGACGCAATGACAGCTGTGTCTTCCATGTCAGAAGCAAAAAGCGTGGCCGGGGGAGTCTTTGCCTCTCCGACCCTATCCTTGGTGCTGACAGTGACACTGATTTCCTTGGCAAGATCTGGGTCCGTCTTTGCGAGCGATCGTTTGACCACTGACTGGGTCTCCATGACCAGCGCTCGCTTCCTGCCCAGGATGAGGGCAGAAAGATGTTAGGATGTTCAAAATAAAACAGACATAAACACGACTGCAAGGTGCAATTTGACCTATCATGTTATACAAAGACAACCGAATGCAACTGAATGTAAACGACCTCATTGAAAACCACGAACTGACATATATATATATATATACAATATTGTAAACATTGTGATAATTATTGTAAAACTTAAAAGTTGGCATGTTAAATCCTGATAAGTGTTGCTTATTCATAATAAATAAGACTATATTGTACTCAATATTATGTTTGACAAAAGTACTTTAAAAAATATGTAATAATATATGACAATTCAATGTCTAGAATATTTATTATGGCCAGTTATTGTTCTTAGCCGACTTGTTTGCTGCTAGCAAAAAACGACTATTACTGTTCACCATCTTTACTAAACTAGACCCTCGTGGACTTAATAGTAATTATGATACCTGGCCTGTTTTCCTGACTCTTCGACAGGATGGGGCGGAGATCCAAGAATTCCTCGGACGTGAGCCTGACCCTCACAAACTGTGACTTGACCTCCGTGGCATGGTCGAGGAGAGCATTCACAGCTTGACGCTGGCCCGTGAGGACAGAATAGCCCACAAAGCATGACGTCTGCGGAACCACATCCAGGCTCAGCTGACGACTGGAGTGGTGGAGCAAGACTTCGGATGGCCATGACAACTTTGCAATACAACGATTGCAACCGAGAACACCTTTGGTCTGGAGTCGCCAGGCCATGCCAGCATCTGACACTGATTCGAACAAGACGATGTTGTCATGACCCTCCACACAGTAGGTCTGTTCGTGACTCTTGGTGTTTGTCTTCATGAAGTTGAACATTGTAAAAAAGTCTGACGACTGTGGAGGCCATTTTTGACACTCCTTTATCATCACACAGTAGTAGGTGAAGGAAACGTCGTTCTTGTCCATGACACTTTGCCTGATGGAGTGCTCCGACACCACTTGACATGCTCCTGTGACGTTCCTTGCAAACTTGACGCTGGAGAAGATACCTCAGGGTGTCACTCAGAGATGACACTGAGGATGAATGGTACAGGAATGTTGTTGATTGGTAAGTCAGGTCCAGTATAAACTACAGTCTTTCAAAAAGAGACATGTTTAGAAACTTCTCGAGGATGACACTGCTGCAGTAGCAGCACATCGAACTGAACACAAATGGAACACTCCCAAACCGAGTCAAGTGACAGCTCATGACACTGAGCTTCGTCTGCTGCTCCGGGCCCCCCGCAAGAACGGTCAGGGCACGGTTGCAAGTGACGCTGGCACCCCCCGATGGAGTCAAGATGCCATCACAGAAAGCCCTCTGGGCCTCCACCCCCAGTGTGATGGACAACATGACTCTGGAATCGCGAAATGTCTGCAGAGCACGGGGGGTTACTGACTCTAAGGTTGGCTCGTGACACATCGACGTTGAGAATCCCAAGCGTCTCGCTGACACTGACAGGCTGTCCTCCGGGTTTGATATTTTCGGAAGGTTGAGGAAGTTACTACCTTCTGTTTGGTGAAGTTGACTCTGATTTATAGTATTGCTTTTTTGTGCATACACAAATAACAACAGTAACAACAATTAGCTACTATGGTAGCTATTATTTTGAATTATTACACTGGTTTTAGTTTCAGCGAGTTGCCTTCTGACAACTCCTAAGTTGAACCTGAAGTACTTACCTGTGTGTCTGTCGTTGCTGCAGGATGCTCAAGACATTTAACCCTGCTGATAGCAAACACTGTAAACTCTGACAGGGCACGTAGAAAGCAGCCAGCTCACTCTGGTGGAAAACCGTCCCTTTCTTGACACTGAAGTCCGCCGCAGTGGGGACAAAGTCTCTTTTGGAAAGACAGGCGTAGAAGGTCGCCATGACTCTGCAACTGACAACAAGGGATCAGAAAGGGACACGGACGGCAATGACACTGACAGACTGGAGCCAAGAAGCCGCAGTGACCACTGGCATTTCATCTTGACAGACCAACAAATGACAACTGCTTTAGCAACCACCTCAACTGCTGAGCCTCGGACAGCAATGGCAATGATCGGACCATGGAAACCTGGCAACTGACAGCTGCACAGTCAGTGCTTGGCAGTGTTCTGACTCATCTTTTTTGAATGGCGCTGCAGCTCTTGACGCTCAGCAGCATGCATCCGTGTCTAGTGACACTGAACGCACGGGCATTCTTATTAATTAAAGTTGGATTGACACTGCCACTGCCACACAGGTTCCACATCCCCGGTGGATCCCAAAAGCAGCTCGGGCTCCAAGTGACACGACTAACACTGGATGATGAAGGCGTTCTTTCGTTCAAGGAACCCTGCGACCTTCTGACTCTGAATCTGTGAAACAGAGCAGGACACCTCGACATCACTCTGAGTCTGACTCTGAGTCTGCGAGTCCGAGCATGACATCTGCACATCGCCAGACTGTGGGCGAGGTGTCGTCATAATAATATCATCGTGACCCTCGGCCTTCGCCTCCGACACTGAACCTTCACCAGAACACTGGGCCTGCTTCTTTGACTCTGCAGCCATTCTCGCATCATACCTGTCGGCACATTCGATGACCCTGGTGAGGCGGTCTTCCAACAGCTTGGCATTCGCCCACACCTCGGATGATGTCAACTAGCTAGTGTTGTTTATTAACTGTTGCAGAGTAATATCACAACAGTCAGTCATTACGACCATCAGCTGTAGCTGCTGCTGCAGTTATAACGACGACAAGAACTGTCAGACTAATAATAAAATAATCAGAACAACATATTCGAGAAATCATACTCATTCGTCATTGATAGACAGTGAATGACACCTGCTGTTTCACATCGTAAGTACAGACAGACTCTACTATCTTCCCATCACAATCAATAAAGCCGGGCACAAATCACATCCACAGTGACAAGCAGATTAGGTCTAAGTCTAAACTCAATAAATATGACTACTGTTAAACGTTACTATCCAGTGCAAGGAGCTGACACTCGCAACTCGTCACGTCTTCGCCTCAGCCTTTCCACCGAGTATCGCCCTTCGTCCACCCAGTTCGTGATGACTCTCCATCCTTGACGCTTCTTATGACTCTGGGCTGGCTCTGACATCCTGCAGACCATCTTGGACTCTAAAAGGGCGGTGACACTGTAACTCTGAGAGGCCGAAACAGCAACATTATTGTTGTGCACACTGCGACACTGCTGTCGTAAATGACGCAATTCAACCAAGGATTCTGACACTGCCTGACACTGTCCAAATCATGCCAGGTAAGCCACGAAGCAATGGAGCTTTGACCCTGGCACGGTTAGCGTTCGTGCGGGGTTCGGCAGGGTTTGTTACATGCTCTGTGCCTGTTGCTGCAAATGAATGACTCTGACAATGAATCACAGGTGCACTATGTCATGAAGCAGCAGTTCAAACCAAGGACAAAACCCCAGGGATTCCTGCTGAATCTAACATGACACCTGTTGCCTGCCACATGGGGAAAGACAGAACAGGCCTCGCAACTTCCCCATCGTCTGACACTGACCTCACAGAGAAAGGAGATATAATTGGTGCTGCGTTGTGACACTTTCACCCTGAATCATGTCGTCGAAAAGTTAACACCTTCAGCATATTCAGGCTGTGTTCCCAAAGCCGTGCATCAGACACTGAATCTGCATCAGAATGCCGTCTCACAACATGACTGACTGAGAAAACTGTTAAACAGAGTGTGCCAGTAACACTGTACTCTTGCATTGGATGCTCCAAGCATACAGGCAATGTTGCTCGACCACGATGGACCCATCATGTGACATACCCACAAGAGCAAAGGAGCAACTGTTCGAACGTCTGAGGCTGACACATGCTATTGCTTGCCGGCTTTGGCTGCTTTGCAGCTTCATCGCCTGCAGTGACTGATGCTCTGAGATACCACTCCGAATGTCCCAGCACACAGGACTGACTCAGCGACAAAGTCAGTGTCATTGTTCGTTAAATACTGTTTAACTGTGACTAGTGAATTAAATATTCAGATCCCAGCTCCCTTCTGCAGTTGCGACATGACACTCAGCCCCAGGAAACATGGCAAGCACTTCCAAGCTGTTTGAGGTCACACTCACCCTCTGGAAGCTGAGCCTTCTGCAAGGCCGAGCAATTGGACCATGACACTGACCTGGATCGGACACAGTTGGTGTATGTGTGAGACAATGATTACGACCAATAGTGTCATAGCAATAAATTATACTATTATTGTCTGACACTTCACACGTGCCACAACCATTCAACCGGCATGGCCTCGCCCAAGGTAGGTCGGTGTTCCAGCTGCTCCTTGGTCTGACAGCTTAGAGGCTTAGAGAGACATGGAACGACTCCACATTGAGGAATCTTGGCTGAAACTATTAATAAGTGTCCATAACCCTCCCATGTGTCAAAGACCAGTCTCCTTTCACATAAGAGCCATCAACATAAGCAGCAAAAGACAGTCAGTGCCTCAATGACACAGTGTGCAGCCTCAGAAAATAGTGGCATGCCAATACGAAGGCCCAGGACTCTGAGACTGCTGCTTTGCCCAGCAAACGTAGCAGCACTTCGGAGCCGCAGTATGACACTGACACCTCGGAGATACATGGTCAGGAGGCAGTGCTGTGATCTGAGTGTGCAAGGTGACACTACTGGGCAAAATCTCTCCCGAAGCACGCACGACAACCACGGTTTAACAATGCCCCTGCACACTCAAAATAAGCAGGTGTCCTTTTTTCCACAATGACACCTGCCATCTCATGTGGGAAGACCACAACGTGACGTCTTCACGTGACACACCCACACTGGCAAAGTCGGCAATGACTCACTGCAGTCGAGCTGTGACACTAAGCCTTCAAGTCAGCAGTGTGACCACTGACCCTGACATCGCTAATCGACATCAAAAGCACGGTGCAGTGCATAACGCTTGCCCCAACCAGACGTTGATCGCCGAAGCTTCGTCCGAGACCGTGACGCTTCATGCCTAGCAGACTTTCTTGACTTCTTGCCGAGCTTCTTCTTGGTCTTCTTCGCAAGCACCCTCCTGACTCTCTTTCTTGAACCCTTCTGATTCGGTAGCGACTGTGACTCTGCAAAGAGTGGTAGAAGCAAAGCCTTGTCGAAGTTGTCTGGTAACACTGGCCGTCCATTGTTTCGCATGTCCTTGACTCTGAGAAGGCTCAGACCCACCAGTGTGACCGCTGCGACGACCTCGATGTGCCTGGGCTGTCGCTGTGTGAGGTGGGGTGGTTTTTATGGCACTACTGATATAGGTTTCGAAACGACATTCGCCGAGGCACATGGTGTTGCCTGCAAGGCTTGACAGCTGACTGCTTGTTATCGACACCGGTTCCAGCTGGTCCATTGGGAAACCATGTAGAATCATCTTCTCCATAGGGGTAATGACACTCTGGCTTTTGACACTGTACAGCACTGACCCTGGAGTGATGCAAGGGCAGTAGCCATCACAAGCCCAGGCACCGCGGCCAAGAGACTGTGACACATCCACAACCAAGTCATCCTTGCTGTGACACTGGTATGTCAGCTGCAGTGCGTCTTTCATCCGCGGTGTGAGTCCAGAGTCACCACCAGCTATGACTCTGCAAGTGTCCAGTCGGTGCGTTTTTCGAAACACAGCATGCTCACGCTCCCACTCTTGGACAGGTGGCCTTTTCCCTCTGACTCTAGTCTTGCATGTTGTGGGCTTGGGTTTTTGGCGTCTCTGACACTTCTCTTTCTCTGGATAAAGACTCTGTAGCTCATGATCCTTCCCCAAAAGACGATCATGTAGGCTGACACTCAAAGGGCGCTTCATAGAGTTGAAAACTTTGCAACCCAATGATTGAAGCGACTCTACATTGTCTGTGATCAAAAGGTCCTTCCTCAGTGCCAAAATATAAACTCTTGGACGCCTGACACTATGTCCCAGCATCGTCGGGCAAACGACAAAGTGGAACAGGCGATATGGCCTCAGGCACTGCATCCTTGACGCTATGTCGGAGATGAACCGCAGGATCCCGACAACGTTCTCGAAAATGGCTAACGCTGGTGTCAAGGCCAGAGTCACTTCCAGCATAGCCTGCATTGATGTATTGTAATTCATAAAATTATTATATATTATATCTGCTACTTATTTATAGGCAACAAAAACAATAATTCAATTTAAGCCAATTAAATATCTATAATATTGAAACCAAAATGAGATACTCTGCTAAGTAGTGACTATTAATGTGTAATATCAATGTGTCAGCCCATTGCAGGATGCTACACTACAGGGAACAGCTTACCGAATGACCCTGCCAATGGTGTTACATTACCCGCCCGGCCTTGAAGGGAGCAAAGTCCTGACTCTCGAAAAAGAGACTCCTGTTGTTGAGTCTTGACGACGGCTTGCAAGGGAAACCACAGTAATAGCTGTTGACACTGGGCAGTTCACTAGGGTGGCGACTGACCATGTCTTCGAAAACTTGTGGCTGACTCTGGCCCCGCTGCTTTGACGTCTGCACAATCCAGTCTCGACAATGTGTCATCTTGTCTGAAGCGAACTTGTGAGTGACACTGAGTCCGAGGGCGTGCAGTGCAAAGATCGGGGCATCAGCCCCACTGCAATCCGTGCCCACATCAAGATGGACGGAGCTGACACTCGCATCTCTCAGACCATGTTCCTGGAGCCAGGAAGTCCTCGAGGACTGACACTGGCAGAGCATTGGGCGAACCCAGCTGTTGAGACACTGCAATGGTTGCGACTGCGGCTTTCCATGGTCACGAAAGAAAACCATTCTGTCCGACTCTAATTTTCGCTGTCTGACACCGTTGCTAGTTTTGACACTCTGAATGCAATGAGCGGTTTCTCTAGCTGGCTTGCAGTCAACGATGAATATTACATTAGATTATTTAATATGTCTTAAATTTCAATATTAACTAAATTCTTATTAAATTATTATTCTTTAAGTCACCCAAAACAAATAGTTCAGGATTAAGTGTTCATGATGCAACTGGCATTAATGAATCTGAAATCAATATCCATTTAATTTGTGCTACTTCAGAATACCAACTGCAGCTTCTCAACACAATTAATATAATCTGTTCATATAGTACTGAATGACCATTAAATCCAACTTGACTCTGCTCTTCGGACGAGCAGCAGAAGCTCACAGGCTGCATGCATGTGGAAAAAAGTCTGCGTCAGCTGACATGATTCAATCAATCACTGGCATGATCTTGCATACACATTGAGTCCCCGGCAAAACACCGTGCACACGGATCTGCAAAGACACCTGGCCGGCCGAAGGCTGATATTGACAGCTGACAAACAGAGTTGAACAAACTGCCAAGTGCGAACCTAAAGAGGGAACTCAGCATGACAACCTGGCACTGGCTGCTGGCACTTGACACTCAGCAATGATTCGTCTTTTTCGCGCAAGCAAGCATCAAAACTGTGTCATTATGATGCACCACAAATTTGCGTGACGGTGCATCGTGACTTGACAATGTAGTCAACTGCAGCGATGACTCTGACTCTGAAACTGACCACCGGCTGCTTTTGCTTCCAAAACTCAGCAGGAATGACACTGCGACTCTGCAGTGAAAGCCAAACACTCTTTCTTAGTGACCCAATGATGAATGACAGTCGTAATATAATACGACGACTATTATTTTCGACATATGTTCCATGTGATGGTCTGAAAAGGAGGGACATTGCTGACACTGCTTGAAACACAAAATTGCTCGTCACCTGTAATCACCATCTTCGGCCGCACTTGATTCTGACTCTGAGTCAGCATCACCCTCGTTCAGCTGCTCGAGGATGACATCTGCGAAGTGATTTTCGACCAGTGGGCACAAGTCTTGGTCGAAGTAGTCGCTGTCCTTTGACGCTATGAGCTGGAGAGCCTTCAGGTCGAGAACATTTGACAACCATGAGTTGTGAACTTCATGTCGAGTGACGCTGACGTAACTGAGCCCGTCTTCCAGACAAACACAACCCAGGCAGCCTGACCCTGGTGTGAGGTCCACAACACATGACACGTCCAGGGCCCCAAGGAGGGCTCTCCAAAACTCCTGACTCTTGGTCTCTTGGTAGAAGAGAGGGCAGCTGGCACTCGCATGCTTGGGAGGGCAGTCTGACCCTGCGAAGATCTGCTGCTTCTTCTCGAGACTGATCTTGGGCCGGCATGACACTTGGGGGACACCGAAGAAATTGAGGTCGTGGGTGGTAGTCTTCTGACGCTTGCCTGACTTCTTGTCGGTGGTTTTCTAGGGTGCTTGGAACTCGTCTGTCCGGTCCTTGACACTGATCTTGACACGGGTGACAGGAGGGATCAAATAGCCTCGCTCAAATGACTCTGACCCAGCAAAGATTTTCCTTGCCCGGGTGCTGACCCTCTTGCGGTGTGAGTAGAAGATGCCAACCTCGTGACTCTTGGGGAAGTGAGCCTCGATGAGCTTTCGTGACTCTCGAGAGCATCCATCCAGCAGCAGAATAAAGTCTGACGCTTTCTGGACGTGGCACTTGTTGAGGTAGTCGAAAAAAGGGGTGACGTCGTCACTGTTGACACTCGGGAGGCGGTTCCAGGCATTCTTGCCATCGACAAAGAGGTCCATCGAGAAGACCAAAAGCCGGTGACTATCGTTGAGCTTACCGCTCCACGACTTGACACTTGTTTTGTCGAACAGTGTCTTCAGTGACTCTTTCGACTTGCCTGCACAAATCCCAAGTTGACAATGCTCTCTGCGGAGCTTCTGACCCTGTGACCAGACATGTTGGCGTTCCTTCTGACGATCTGACTCTTCAACTTCAT
>CAJNDT010003146.1:490645-525645 GCA_905221615.1 Symbiodinium sp. CCMP2592
GGCGGATGACACTGACTCTGTGCTAGTGGCTCGAATGATCCTAGATGGCAAGATCTGCGACTCTTTACGTTCGATTCTGGGGTATGCCAATACCTCGATCGTTGGCGCCAACGGCCGACCTATTGACATGTGCAGAACGCATGAGCCAATACCTCAAAGAGCTCAGACAAGTGTTGACGCTATTGGCATATGCATACTGGGTATGCCAATACCTCGGCCGTTGGCGCCAACGATCGAGGTATTTGCATACCCAGTATGCATATGCCAATACCTTTTACAGCGAAGTCTGACCTCTGATGTGCAGCGGGCCTTGGTTCTCTCGACGATGTGACTCTGGATGGGCGTTACCTGAAGCGGGCACAACTGTGCAAACCCGGCATGCACAAGCTGCTGGGGCCTGACACTCCATTTTCCCCCAAGGTCCCCATTGCTCTCGAAACGCCCACAGCTGTGGGTCTGACAACTCAATGAAACTCAGAAAGATATTAGTGTATAACAAACCCTATTAGTCTTCATGTGATGGATGCTTGGTCCCTGGGAAGGCTTTCCTGACTGCGAAGTCACAAGATTGACGACTTATTAGTATAGAATAATACAGAAATGTTGAGTTGCTTTTTATACAATTCCAATCTAACTAATTAAAATGAGGTGACGAAGCAATTTGAAGAGGCATATCTGCAACAAAATTTCACTGGACTAATGACACTGCTGCACAACACCCTGCCTGCACAGGCTGCTGGGGCCCGACCTGGCAAGACATCTGCATCTTTGAACTGTGCTGACTCTCCGGAAGGACATGCAATCTGAACTCTCCAGACAGCAAACGCCAATAATGACTGTTGACACTCCATTTTCCCCCATGCTCCCCATTGCTCTCGATACGACCACAGCTGTGGGTCTGACAACTGAGTGAAGGAAACTCAGAAAGGTTAGTGTCTAACAAACCCTAGTAGAGAAGGCTCGTACTATTCGTCTCTTCTAGGTAGGATTGACACTGACACTAACCCTTCTTGACCCTTGTTTTTGGCTTCTTGGCTACTTGAGCTGACACTCCAAAGTGCCAAGCATTGCCTTTCTTTCCAGGCACCTGTCGCCTTGGGCACAAACGCCTGACTGCTGCCATTGCAGTGTGTAGTGACTCTAAGTCACTTATCTCAAAGCGGGCTTCTGAAGCCTGACAACTGAGTGTCCAAACAGATTCACGATTTTGGCAAATGTGTTTCATGACTCTGCTGACACTCGGGTAGTTGTGCTGAAACACTGGGGTTAGACAAAATATTATTGACTCTCCAGTGAATGCTGCGGGCTTGTAGTGTCTGATACTTTCCATCCTGGACTGACTCTGCCAGTCTTTCTTCCCGATCAAGCCACCACCATATGCCACCAGAGTCAGATAGGCCATGACACTGCCAAGCCTTGAGGTATTTTGGAAGGTTGTTGCACTTATCAAGTGTTTGTCTTAGTCTCAGACCTGACTACATGAATCAATCGTTTTGGGAAAATGATCAAGCCCGGGCCAACACACTTAAATATTGACTGTGTATTGAATAATATTAAAGTGACACACATTAAATTAAACTTAGTATTCTCTGACACTCTGTAAACTGTAGCAATTATTATTAATTAAATAACCCATCTCAACAAACAAATCCGATACTGGTCATTAAGCCTCACAATCGAGATTCGATGAACGGAGCTGTTCCATTTTGACACTGTCATCGACCACAAGAAGATTTGCCTTCCTGACCTCTGCAACGTCGACCTTGGCCAATTCTCGAGGACGCTTGTATGTGACGATGGAGGGAATGTCACTGACACCGTCTTTGGTCAAGTCCAGAACCAAATCGTTGTCTCCAAACTGTTGCACTGTAACATGACACTGTCCAGAATATTGCTTCATGACACTGCCTCTCCGTAGCGGTGGAAGACTTGGCTTGATTCTGAGCATATTTCTCTGACGCTCCACCTGGCTGTTCTGCTCTCGGAGGACAGTGACTCTGTGGAAGTCCTGCAATGCCTTGTTCCACTTGGGTTTTTTTCCATCTTGTGACACTCCTTCCGGTGCACTTCCTTGACACTGAACCCGAAAAATGTTTGTTCAGGGGCCTTGCCCGACACTAAAGTTCGGATTCCTGCTCTCTGACTCTGCTGCAGTGCAGCGAAGGTCCCCTTCTTCTTGACTCTGACAGTGCCCTTGTCAGCTCTCTGCTTGTAGCTTCGAAAGCGCCTGCCATGACGCTGAAGCCACAGGTCAGCACAAGCGCGTGTAAACTGTGTGAACGACAAGGTCTTTGACTCTGACACATCGGCTTCGTTCACACTGTACCCAGGGACATGAATGGGGGTGGCCACCTCTGACTCTTCCTTGGGCCCATCCAATCGCAGTTCAAGCAGGTCTGACACAGTAATGCCATCCAAGTCAAGTGGACCCTTTGACACTTGCAGGAAATTGCGCAGCAGACTCAAATCTCTCTCCACACAACATTCCCCGTCCAAGATGGACAGGTAAAATGACACTATCTGAGGGAGTGCATCTGACAATGTCAAATGACGACTGCCTTGCAGTGCAGTGCCAATCCCAAGGACCCTGGCCCAGGCAGGTCTGTTGTCGTGCTGTTTCGCTGCTTTTGACACTGTGCTAGGATCTGACACCAACTCTGACATGACTCCTTCGAACTGCTGAAAAGCATCTGAACTGCTGACATTGACAGCTCTTGACCTGAATCTGGAATCCAGCGCATCAAGAATAACTCATGACTGTAAGCTTTAATAATCAAAGTTTTGAATGACACAAAAAACGGACTAAGCCGATCCAAGGTACAGCTTTTTCAAGCGAATGCGAGCCATCTGCAGAAGTTGCTGCCACGTATCTGACTCTCCACGATCCAAAGCTCGCTTGGCTTTGTCCCATGACACTAAGTCGAAGACTGTAAACACCATGTGCAGGTCACCAGTGTGGTGGTCGGCATTGACTCTGGCAATGCAGGCATCAGCAGCAGCGGAAACCGACTGCGTGACATCTTGACACTGTTTCTTGGACAAAGGTCCCCACAAATGGTGCAGCTTTCCAGAATAGCTTACAGCTGACGCTTTCATGGCATTCTGCACAGCCAACAAAGACCATGTGGTTTCATCTGACCCTGTTGCGGAAGCTGGAAGATCTGCGAGCACGTGGCCTTCTATGAAAAGCTTTGTGACCCTGTGGACAAAGTCGTCTTTCTCCGCTTGACACTTGCTGATGTCGTGGTCGGCAACGTCACAGAAACGAATGACCCTGAGGAGTTCACAGTGGAAGTCGGCAGACACTCCTGCTGTCAAGACGTGCTTCGCTGTCATTTGCTCAAGGAGTTGCTGACAACTCCATCGCATATTTGGTGTAAGCCTGACATCTGACGCTTGGTAGGCGAGAAGCAGAGCAATCGGCTCCAGGAGCCGAACATATTGACTCTGTGGCTTAGCACAGCTGTCGAAACGCTGTTTGGCAAAGCTCAGGGTGCTGATTGCACGCTTGACACTCTCACTGTGCGAAGAGTTAGGCTGACACTCAGCCTGGATCGCTCGGAACTTGAGCTTCCACTGTTCCGAGTTTTGCAAACTCGGAACGACTCTGCAGAAGTGCTGCCAAAACTCTGCAAACTGACTCTCCATTGTCAGTGGCAAGCCAGCACGTCTGAACTGATGTGCCCGGTCTATGACGCTGATCTGGAGGTTCGGCAGGCAAGTTGCTCGCATGACACTCATGCTTTTCTTCATACATTTCGCTCCGTCTGTCGTGCAGGATCTGACACTCGAGAGGAAGTGTGTCACCAAGTCAAGGTCGACTGACTCTTCATCAAGCACCACGGAAAGCTTCTCAATGCCAACCTTGACACTGTCAGAAACCTTCACACTGTAGTCTTCTTCCAGATCTTGCAATCCGTCTCTGACGCTTTTCCATGGTGTGTGAGAACTGCAAGGACGCCGGTGAAGACAGGGCAGTGTGACTCTTCGGATTCGTCTTCAGAGGACTTCCTCTCGCCAGCAACTGCTCTGAAGCGAATGACCCTGAAGGGGGCCTTGTCATCCAACGACACTGAAATAAACTTTGCTGACCGAATGACACTTCGCTTTCGCCTGCGAGTGACTTCTGTCATGATCTGAACCATCTGCTTGTACATTTTTCGCGAGCACTGACCCTGGCGAAGTCCGATGAACGACTCGGTCCGGGACTGACACTCTGCTTTCAAGAATGACACTGGGCTCTGCACCATCCTCCACGCACGAAGCCAGTCTGCCAACTCAGGAACATGACCCTTCAGTCGATCCTCGTCCTCTCGAGGCATCATGACGCTGCAACTGAGAGGCTCATCCGGACACTGCATCATATGCACTGCTCGTCGGTGCATCTGACACTGCGAGTGCTGGTACAACGCTGACGCTTGCATCTGACTCAGTGCTCGGATCTCATATCTGGCCCATTTGGAATCCCAGCGATGACTCTTCCTGCTGCCTGTGACCTTGACACTGAGAGAGCGGGCTCGAAGGGCTGCGCAGGCAGCACATCCGAGACCCCATGGCCCTCCCATTTTCTTGGGTCTTTCTTGGAGCCATGTGACTCTGACCCTCTTGCCAGCACGTGTCTGCAGAAAAGAGCCGTGACTCTGACACCATTTGACTCTGAATCTCTGGAACCAACATCTTGGACAGGACTGATCGAACTCGTCATGACACTTGCCATTGCTTTCTGTCTGGACGCTGACACTGGTGTTGTTGAAAGCTGTCATCTTTCTCTTGGTGCCATGTGCAGATGCCAGCTTCTGACTCTTGGGTCTGTCCGAGCAGGAAACTTGAAGTGCTGACTCTGCAGCTGCAGCAGAACGAGTTCTGACCATGGAAGTTGACACTTTGCCAGACGAAGGGAACACCTTGTTGTCGTAACACTTCTGCAGTTTGGAGGGTGCACAATGCGCACGTCTCAGCATGGCAGCGATGACTCTGACTCTGCTGTTTGTTCTGAAATGCTCAGTTGCTGACACTTCTTGGAGACACACTGTTTCCAACCCACACCGTGTGCTATCTGAAGAATCCTTTGAATGTTGACTTTGACTGACCTGAAGCACTGAGAATCCAAATAACTTCAACGGATCCAAAATTACCTACTGTTGCGGACGGCTCATTGTCGTATTTTGGCCAAGTGCCTCCCATTAATGTGTTCAAGGCAGAATTTTGGATCGCGAGACAGGACTTACTCATTATGACATCTCCGCAGCAGCAAATTGCTAAGGCGTCTCTGCTTCCCCGCTTGTATTCAATTGGAGCAAACCTGGCAGAGGACTATAAATCACAACAGTGCAACCGTGCCAAGAAGGCCTGCTGACCCGCTGGGCATCCGCCGGCGAAAGGGCTTCAACACCTGAGGCAGTTGGCTGCTCCATGCTATTATTATTAAGGGACTCAAGAATGACAATTTGAATCAGAATTGCTTGACACTGAAATCCTACTTGTCAAGTCTCAAAGACCCGAAACCCCTCAGCTGTCGAAAATCTCCTGGCCCAATGACACTGGGTGTAGATAGAAACAAGCGGCAGCACACCAACGCTCGCAGTGCACACCCACACACAGACTGAGCAAGTGGCACTGTGCGGTCAGGCTGACCACCTGTGACTAAAATATTAGTGTGCGACTTGGGTGCGAGTTGGGTTTTTGCAAAAAACAACACAGTGATCTGACACTTGACCATGGGTAATACTTATACTGACTGTTTCGAAGATCTGAGGAACCGAGGGGATGGGACATGAACATGACCTGCCACTTGCCTGCGATAGATGCCCTGCTAGGCTTCGATTGGTACATGCATGCTGCCATGGGGCTCAAGTAAGCCAACATATGCCACTGAGTTTGACTCTATTTGTTATTGCTGCTGGAATCTAAGGCTTGAGGCTGAAGACAACAAAGACAACTAGTAGTTGTGAGCTCTGGCAGCGAATGGGACTTGCCGCACAAAGTGCTACTTAGTGGAATTATTGGAAGATTAACTACTAGCGGCGAATGGGACATGCCGCGAACAGGAAAGGACTGTGGCTCTCAATTCGGTTTTACACAGGGAAAAACAGCACAGGGCTATCCACACCAGGTGCTCCAGCTCGCTACCTGGCAAAAGCTTGCAGGCACCCAGCCAAATGGGGCAAGATAAGACTCTGAATTTCCTGAAACCAGCAACGGCTCCTGAATTATTATATATCTTATTTAATTTAGTGCAGTCAGACGGGGCTCTGGCTGACTCATCACTCATCCACAGGCAGATCACCACAGGCCTGTCACAGCAGTGGGTCATGTTTGGCAATGAAATGCTGGCTGATCTTAAATTGATATGACTGTCGTGACGATGGCAGCATTCAGAGCACTGACTGTTTTGACGCTTACTCTGGCAGTCCATCTTGTCTACTAAAAGGGCACCCCATAGCCCAGTGACACTCACCTGCTCTCATGTTCTTCACGGTCGTGAGCTTTTTTTCGACTGACACTGCCAAATATTTCTTGCGGCACTCGTCTTCGTCTTTGACACTGGAACAGGCAAACGAGAATGAGACGAGGCTTCTGACACATCCTGGCAGCTGCTGTCCATGACGCTCAAATCGTTCCACGATTGACATTGCTGAAGCGATGACACTATAGGCAACAGCATCACCGAATAAGCTTTTCAGCTCAGCAATCTGACTCTCGAGCCTCAACCGCATTGTCTGGTAAATCCCAGTCGTCGCTACTGGGTGTTCTGACACTGCAGAGGAGGCGCCATCATGACACTGACTTTCAGAAGAGTGTGCTGGCAAAGGCTCTGACGCTGTCCCACATCGAGGTTCACTCTGCATCCGGGATGTGGTTCTCCCACAAGGTGTCTTTGCTGACTCTGTCATTGCTGTAGCAGACGGACCAGACCATTGATATTTGACACTGCCCTCAGGCTTGGCATGACCCTCCTGGTCAACTGACACTTTGCGACGCAGTCTACGGCATGGCTTCTTCTTGTGTCGCCCGCGATGACTACTGCGGCAGCCTTCACAGTAGTTATTCGGCTTGCGCCGAAACGTTCTGGCACCGCACAAACGGCAGGCAAACCCAGCCATGACTCTGGCTCTGTAAAGCAATGATTTCTTATTATCTGAACTTCTCGAAACTGACACTACTGTAATACGACGACTAAGGTACTGACTGGTGACTAGTCATTGAACTTAACTTTGATTGTCTGGCTGTCATTGCACTATGAACACAGTAGCAATACAATGAGATTTAACAGTTGACCCGATGTGGTTGTTCTGAGCAACTTCCTGTGTTGTCGTCGTTCTGCGAGCAGGTTTTGCTGACTCTGCTAACGGCCTTCATTGATTGACTGAGCAAAATGACACTGAAAGTGCTGAATGACATGACCACTGGCACAGGACAACACTCGCAGGCCCCGCCTCAGGTCTTGCTCCACATCTTCTCGAACAAAGGCAAGGCTTATGAGTCCCATAAGCTTTGCCTTTGTTGGAGAAGTTGTGGCAGGATGATGTTGACACTGTCAGCCTCGGCCATGCATGGAGTGGTGACTACACCCTCACGTCTCTCTGACTCTCTTATACAGGCCAAGTATACCTCTAATTCACTCTAGCAGCTGCAAGGCAACACTCCATTCCCTCAGCTGTTCCTGGGCTTCCAACGGACGTCTGCCAAATGGCTCGGACGAGTGGGTGTCTGGCACATTCGGCCAAGAGATCCTCATAGCCGAATGTGCCAGACACCTACCTGGGGGCCAAACTGCACACACACACACACACACTCTCTCTCTCTCTCTCTCTCTCTCTCTCTCTCTCTCTCTCTCTCTCTCTCTCTCTCTCTCTCTCTCTCTCTCTCTCTCTCTCTCTCTCTCTCTCTCTCTCTCTCTCTCTCTGTGCTCAAGCACTTGCAAGGTGACCCTGCTGCAGACGTTCCTGCCTCTGCCGTTGGCCGGGCCAAGCACCTGCGCAAAGACACACATCGAATCTGAATCCATGTGGTAAATCTTGACTCTGAGAAGTCCGACAGCACACGCACTCGATTTTCATGACTCTCGGCTCTGGTCACGAGACTCCGACACACTGTGGCACATGCCAAAAAAGTGTAAAAGTGTCCAATGTACAATGGTTGACACTAGGAGTGCTCGCTTGTCACCAGAGGATTCCGTGTGCCAGTGTCAGCCAGGTGACTCTGCAACTCACCAAGTTCAAGAAGTATGACTCTGACACTGATTAAACATCAGTAGAATCAGAATAGGAGTTTTATTATTTATGGCTGGCTGGCTGACACTACTGCGTTGACGCTGCGTCTTCCTGCAGCATTTCTAGGTCTTGTATGGCTCTGAACCTTGCCCAGCTGTCGTACCGGCCATATGGCTTTTGCCATTTGGCCTGTAACGCTTGTGTCCTTGGCTGCAAGCCGGTGCAAATGACACTCTCACTGGATCTGCCACTGTATGTAAGCATGACACTGACTAACACTCGAGATTGGCATGATGTTTTTGCAAACCAAGCAGCATAATCAGACCTGCACGTACATGACCCTTGCGGCCAAACGCCAGAAGATCCCTGACGCTGTTTTTGGTCTCCTCGGAGAAGGCGATGTCATCCATCATCTCGTCCCTGAGCCAAGAATCAGACAGAAAGGCAATGACTCTGGAATCCACATGACAGGAAAATATGCAGCTAGGCCACATGACACTGCGGAAGTCGGTTTCAGTGCGTCTTGACACTGGGTTCGGCCGTGGGAGACGTGGGTAGTCCACGTCTCTTGGGCCCAGACCACGGCCAGCCCCTTTTGGTCGCTGACCCTTTCCGGCTTGGTTCGGATCGGCCTGGGTCGATGACGCTGCTGCAGCGGCCTGGGACGGGGTAGCTGGCTGACGCTGACGGCTGGGGTAGTTGAAGTCAGTATTGACACTGTCTTCCCACTCGTGTCCCAGGTGTTGCGGGTCGTTCCTGGGAAAGGATGACGCTTCCCACCAGCGGTTCCATTGCTGATTCCTCGGGGAGCGCCTGCTCCAGTCGTCCTGACCCTGCTGCGTCTGCTGCTGTGAGTTGTTCTGACTCTGCTGCTGCTGATGCCAGCCCCAACCATTGCCTTGACCCTGACCCCAATTCTGCCATTGCTCCTGACCCTGGGCTCGATTTCGCCTGTTGGAGCCTGATCGGTTGCGACCCCGACCCTGTTGGCCGTGATTCCAAATCTGGTCTTGCTGACCCTGACCCTGGTTCCAGTAGTAGTTGTTGGCGTTGGGGTCATAGTAGTTGGTATTGGCATCAGCTTGACCCTGGGGCTGCTGCGGCTGCTGCGGCTGTGGCTGGTCTTGCCGCTGTTGACCCTGTGCCTGCTGCGGCTGTGGCTGTTGCTGGTCTTGCTGCTGTGGCAGGCTGCTCTGATCCTGACGCTGCGGCTGGCTTGGCGGCCATCGGTCCGCACCCCAGTCGCCCTGCGGTACCTGACTCTCAGACGGCTCGTCCTGCGGCTCGTCCGTTGGCTCGTCCTGTGCTGGGTCGGTGGGGGCTTGACTCTGGTCGGCAGGTGCTTCAGTCTCCCGACTCTGCTCCTCGGAGGGTTGGTCACTGGTGGCAGCTTGACCGTGACCCTGGTCCTCATAGGTCAAGTCAACGGTCTCAGCCTGCTGTTGACCCTCGGGATGCTGTGCACTCTCGGGCTGCTGTGGACTCTGGGGCTGCTGTTCAGTCTGACTCTGCTGCGGTGCTGCTTCAGTCTGACTCTGCTGCGGTGCTTCCCACAAACCCGGTGCAGCCTCCGGCTCCTCAGTGACTCTGATCCACTGAGCACTGTTGGCCATGGAGTCGGGAACCGGAACCTCCCTTTGGCTGACATATCCCCAGTGACTACTCTGAGTCATGTCTTGGATCGTCTCATGATGACTCTGGGGCGGGTAGTGCTGCTGGGTCGCTGACGCATGACTCTGGGTCTGGGAGGCCTGGTAGGTCCGGTGCTGGGTCCCTGACGCTGCGTCTGGAGGTCTCACCGAGCTGACACTGTCCCCCTGGATCTCCAAGGAGCTGACCGTCTGCCCCATTGACCACTGGCAGGGGGCTGCAAATGCAAGACACTGTGCAAATGCATGACACTGTGTATTAATTCAAACACACTATAATGTGAGTGACCCTCGTGCCTGGGAAGCCATGTCGTCCTCGTAACCTTCCTGACCCTGAGATGTCCGGGAATCCATATTGGCCTGACCCTGACTCTTAGATGTCGGGGAAGCCATATTGGCGGTTTAACCTTAGTTGCGATCTGACACTGGCAAACCGTGGCAGTTGACTCTGAGCGGCACACATTAAAACCAACTGCAAACAAGTGACTCTCGCAAGTTCGTTTGAACTGTCTTGATACACCACCCGGACTTGTTTGACTTCTCCTGCTCGCACAAATGGCGAGCCACGTCTGCCCCTGACTCTGGGGAAATGAAGTGCAGGAGGAAGAAGACCTGACAAGCAGTGTCAGTTGACAAAACTAACAGCACAAGTGACACTCAAACTGTGCATTGCCATGTCTCAAACACACCTGCACCGCACCACGGTCACAACCCTCAGCTGACACTTGGTGGTTCGGAGGCAGCAGGGTGAAGGCGCGAGACTGACCCTGAGGTCGCCAGTCGGCCATGAACCAAAAAAGGCGTTAGCTTGCTCTGTGCCAACAATCTCCTGACACTAAATGACTGAGACAGAGTAGTCGAAAATCACTTAACTCTAACTGCAATGCTGCAAAATATCTGTTTCTGATGTTCTGGTCGCTGACAACTTCACATGCTCATGTTGACACAGCGAGCCCACGATCTTGCAGAGGATAGCAATTCAATGCAACACATGGCATGACTCCGCAAGTCTGACAGTCTGACACTGAGCAAAGCAGAAAGGGGCTGGCACCTGCTGCATCTGGCAGGATGACACTGGAATGTGGAAGCCTGGCACACGTTGGGGCGATAAGATGACAATGAATCACACTACTCTGCAAGCAGCTTCACTGCACTGACCCCTGCTGCAACATGACTCTCATGACCTCCTGGCCTCTCCGCTGCGGCCATTGTCGATGTGCCTCAGTGCAAAGGCAATCAATGACACTAATAGAAGCAAACATGCACTCGCAGGGACTCACCGAAACACTTTTTTTGACAGTGCCCACAGTCGGCTCGAAAGGCACTAGAGCTGCGATTCGTCAAAAAGTCTACACTGACACTCCGGCTTCTATAGCTAACGGAGTGCGATGGCATGACCCTGAGTCATCCGACCATGTGGTGCCTAGATAAAATTGCTAAGCTCAATAAATTAATTAGTTAAAAATTAATGACACTGAAGCAAGGACTGGCAGCTACTTCTTGGCTGACTCTGGGTTTGCCGTTTGCACAGGAGGTTTTGGGTCGCCTGACACTGTCTTTGCGACAGAAGGTGTCTGGGCTTTGGTGGGCACAACGTTCGCTTTGCCCGCTGACCCTTTGAGCTTGTCACGCTCTGCTTTGTAGCGGTTGCATTGCTTCTGACTCTCCTCCAACTGCTCTCGCAATTTTATGCGCTGACCCTGCTCAAAGTCGCGATCTTCCTTCTGCTTTTTCAGTGCGCCTTGACACTCCTTCGGGGCGAGCAGTTTCAGAATCCATGTTATTTTCAGCGTAGTAATTAATATATTTGAATTCATTATTATAATAATTAACAATTGCTCATGACACACCGGTCCTCCAGAAAGAGCTTGCACTTCTTATGCTCTGACTGCTCCGCCTCGAGGCTGTCCTCCAAGCGCTTGACCCTCTTTGTGTGGACTTCCTCCCTCTTGTCCTGTTGTGCCAATGACTCTACCTCCTGCAGGGCGAATTTCTTTGCGTGGTCATTCTTGAGATCCTTCGGGCAAGCAAAGAACACATGGAGAAGGTTTAACAATATTAAATCTGTATTTGATCAATGGTCAGTTATAAGATAGTAAAGTAAGTTAGTAGTCTAATTTCTAAAACCCTGAGTCTTATGCAGTTGAAACAAGTTGTCCTGAATGACTCTGCTGTGGTGTTCTTCCATCTCAGATTTTTCCTGACGCCATCGACGTTCTCGTGACTCTAGCTCCGCTTGGGCTCGGGCCAGCTGTTCCTGTTCAGGAATGAGAAACAAATAATTAAATATTATAATAAAACTTGACGACATAATATTGTATCATGGCACTGATATAGTCTCATTCTTAGTATTAATGAATTAGAATTTACAATTCTTATTTCAGATGTCCTGCTGACGCTCGTTCTCCAATTCCAGTCGGCCCAGCATATTTTGTGCACATCGGTGCATTGACCCTCGCAGTTGGGAGGATGTGCTCTCAGTCCTGCGGGGAATGCAACTTGTGACTGCTGCATTCCGAGCACTGACACTAAAAACTAAATTTCCATGATCCCTCAATCACAACAGTCCTTTCCCCCTTCTCACCCTTGCTGCCACGTCCACGGAGGCGATTCACCATGGCTGTGACACTGGTGAGGCTACGATGATCAAGGAGGTCAGGGATAAAGATGACACTGCTGTAGCTTTGGTATATAACGAGTGTGTACGTGTTCAATGGCAATGTCAAATGACTCTGCCCTGGGCCCAAAGCCAATCTGTCCATGCCAACCAATGACACTCAAGCCATGTGCAATCATCGGCCATCTTAACTTGCAGTGACTCTGGTGGGAAGCACTCAGCGCCCTGCCATCAAGAAGATTGGAGGGCAAGCCGCTGACTCTCAGCGGCTTGCTCTCCAGTCTGCCTGTGACTCTGGCTGTGGAGGGGTCTGGCCTCAGACGTCATGCATCTGACACTCAGCAGCCATGACACTCCACAGTCACTTGCGCAAGCATGCTGGCTGTGACACTGCTGCACTCCACTGTTACCGCTGACTGTCCCTGGGCAATGGATGACAATGACCACTGCCCCTCCTGACTCTGCTACTTAGGCAGCGTATGGTTCTTGCCGCATGACTCTCAAATACCACTCTCAAGCCATTGGCCATGACACTGCCACGGCGAATTTGTCATGCCGCAACACCGTAACACTGCACCCTCAGGCGACAACCTTGACTCTGCAATCGCTCAGCGTCCTGCCATCGCCTGACACTGGAAGGTCTGGCCTCAGTGATGCAATCTGACACATGACACTGGCAAAAAACTGCTCTTGCAAGTCACTGCTATGACACCCTGCCGACATACCTATGGCATGTGACTCTAGCAGATTTTTAAAGTCAGCACCTTGAATCAGAACATGACTCTCTTCCTAGCTCTGGTTCATGCCGCATGACTCTCAGATGCTACCCTCAGACCCTGACACTGCTAGCGGCGAATGGGTCATGCCGCAACCAAATGACACTACACTCTGAAGCGATGACCCTGACTGCAATCGCCCAATGTCCTGCCATCGCTTGACACTGGAAGGTCGGGCCTCGGTGATGCAATGTGATATATTATGTGACACTGACAAAAACTGCTCTTGCAAGTCACTGCCATGACACTCTGCCGACCTACCTATGGCATCTGACTCTAGCAGATAGATGATAAGAACATGACTCTCATCCTAGCTCTCGGCGGCGAATGGTCCATGCCGCATGACTCTTTTAGATGCTACCCTCAGACCATGACACTGCTAGCGGCGAATGGGTCATGCCGCAACAACATGACACTACACCCTGGATGCCTCTGTGCTCTCAGGCGCTGACCCTGACTGCAATCGCTCGGTGTCCTGCCATCGCTTGACACTGGAAGGTCTGGCCTCAGTGATGCAATGTGATACATGTGACACTCACAAAACTGCTCTTGCAAGGCACTGCTATGACACTCTGCCGGCCTACCTATGGCATGTGACTCTAGCAGATTAATAGACGATAATTTAATTGAACAATATGACTCTCATCCTAGCTCTCGGCAGCGAATGGTCCATGCCGCATGACTCTCTCTTAGATGCTACACTCAAACCCTGACACTGCTAGCGGCGAATGGGTCATGCCGCAACAAAATGACACTGCACTCTGAAGCGATGATGACCCTGACTGCAATCGCCCAGTGCCCTGCCATCGCTTGACACTGGAAGGTCGGGCCTCGGTGATGCAATGTGATACATGTGACACTGATAATACAACTCTTGCAAGTCAGTGCTATGACACTCAGCCGACCTACCTATGGCATCTGACTCTAGCAGATAATAATAGACGATAAGAACATGACTCTCATCCTAGCTCTCGGCGGCGAATGGTCCATGCCGCATGACTCTCTTAGATTTTGCCCTCAAACCATGACACTGCTAGCGGCGAATTCGGTCATGCCGCAACAACATGACACTACACCCTGGATGCCTCTGTGCTCTCAGGCGCTGACCCTGACTGCAATCGCTCGGTGTCCTGCCATCGCTTGACACTGGAAGGTCTGGCCTCAGTGATGCAATGTGATACATGTGACACTCACAAAACTGCTCTTGCAAGTCACTGCTATGACACTCTGCCGGCCTACCTATGGCACGTGACTCTAGCAGATTAATAGACGATAATTGAACAATATGACTCTCATCCTAGCTCTCGGCAGCGAATGGTCCATGCCGCATGACTCTCTCTTAGGTGCTACACTCAAACCCTGACACTGCTAGCGGCGAATGGGTCATGCCGCAACCAAATGACACTACACTCTGAAGCGATGACCCTGACTGCAATCGCCCAATGTCCTGCCATCGCTTGACACTGGAAGGTCGGGCCTCGGTGATGCAATGTGATATATTATGTGACACTGACAAAAACTGCTCTTGCAAGTCACTGCCATGACACTCTGCCGACCTACCTATGGCATCTGACTCTAGCAGATAGATGATAAGAACATGACTCTCATCCTAGCTCTCGGCGGCGAATGGTCCATGCCGCATGACTCTTTTAGATGCTACCCTCAGACCATGACACTGCTAGCGGCGAATGGGTCATGCCGCAACAACATGACACTACACCCTGGATGCCTCTGTGCTCTCAGGCGCTGACCCTGACTGCAATCGCTCGGTGTCCTGCCATCGCTTGACACTGGAAGGTCTGGCCTCAGTGATGCAATGTGATACATGTGACACTCACAAAACTGCTCTTGCAAGGCACTGCTATGACACTCTGCCGGCCTACCTATGGCATGTGACTCTAGCAGATTAATAGACGATAATTTAATTGAACAATATGACTCTCATCCTAGCTCTCGGCAGCGAATGGTCCATGCCGCATGACTCTCTCTTAGATGCTACACTCAAACCCTGACACTGCTAGCGGCGAATGGGTCATGCCGCAACAAAATGACACTGCACTCTGAAGCGATGATGACCCTGACTGCAATCGCCCAGTGCCCTGCCATCGCTTGACACTGGAAGGTCGGGCCTCGGTGATGCAATGTGATACATGTGACACTGATAATACAACTCTTGCAAGTCAGTGCTATGACACTCAGCCGACCTACCTATGGCATCTGACTCTAGCAGATAATAATAGACGATAAGAACATGACTCTCATCCTAGCTCTCGGCGGCGAATGGTCCATGCCGCATGACTCTCTTAGATTTTGCCCTCAAACCATGACACTGCTAGCGGCGAATTCGGTCATGCCGCAACAACATGACACTACACCCTGGATGCCTCTGTGCTCTCAGGCGCTGACCCTGACTGCAATCGCTCGGTGTCCTGCCATCGCTTGACACTGGAAGGTCTGGCCTCAGTGATGCAATGTGATACATGTGACACTCACAAAACTGCTCTTGCAAGTCACTGCTATGACACTCTGCCGGCCTACCTATGGCACGTGACTCTAGCAGATTAATAGACGATAATTGAACAATATGACTCTCATCCTAGCTCTCGGCAGCGAATGGTCCATGCCGCATGACTCTCTCTTAGGTGCTACACTCAAACCCTGACACTGCTAGCGGCGAATGGGTCATGCCGCAACCAAATGACACTACACTCTGAAGCGATGACCCTGACTGCAATCGCCCAATGTCCTGCCATCGCTTGACACTGGAAGGTCGGGCCTCGGTGATGCAATGTGATATATTATGTGACACTGACAAAAACTGCTCTTGCAAGTCACTGCCATGACACTCTGCCGACCTACCTATGGCATCTGACTCTAGCAGATAGATGATAAGAACATGACTCTCATCCTAGCTCTCGGCGGCGAATGGTCCATGCCGCATGACTCTTTTAGATGCTACCCTCAGACCATGACACTGCTAGCGGCGAATGGGTCATGCCGCAACAACATGGACACTACACCCTGGATGCCTCTGTGCTCTCAGGCGCTGACCCTGACTGCAATCGCTCGGTGTCCTGCCATCGCTTGACACTGGAATGTCTGGCCTCAGTGATGCAATGTGATGCATGTGACACTCACAAACTGCTCTTGCAAGTCACTGCTGTGACACTCTTGGCATGTGACTCTAGCAGCTTAGATGATGATTGAACATGACTCTCATCCTAGCTCTC
Organism: Symbiodinium sp. CCMP2592; assembly: GCA_905221615.1. NCBI lineage: Eukaryota > Dinophyceae > Suessiales > Symbiodiniaceae > Symbiodinium > Symbiodinium sp. CCMP2592. The sequence goes on from CAJNDT010003146.1 coordinate 507,131, forward strand.
GGCGGCGAATGGTCCATGCCGCATGACTCTCTCTTAGATGCTACACTCAAACCCTGACACTGCTAGTGGCGAATGGGTCATGCCGCAACAAAATGACACTGCACTCTGAAGCGATGACCCCGACTGCTATCGCCCAGTGTCCTGCCATCGCTTGACACTGGAAGGTCGGGCCTCGGTGATGCAATGTGTTTAATTATTATATTAAATTGAAATTATTATTGTTATATGTGACACTGACAAAAACTGCTCTTGCAAGTCACTGCTATGACACTCTGCCGACCTACCTATGGCATCATTTATTGAATAATATTTATTTATTATAATTAAATTTAAATATTAAACTAAATATGTCATTTAATTATTAAAATAGACGACGACGAAAATAATCATTGAACAACATGACTCTCATCCTAGCTCTCGGCGGCGAATGGTCCATGCCGCATGACTCTTTCTTAGATTAGATGCTACACTCAAACCCTGACACTGCTAGCGGCGAATGGGTCATGCCGCACAAAATGACACTGCACTCCGGATGCATCTGCGCTCTCAGGCGATGACCCTGACTGCAATCGCTCAGTGTCCTGCCATCGCTTGACACTGGAAGGTCTGGCCTCGGTGATGCAATGTGGTACCTGACACTGACAAACTGCTCTTGCAAGTCACTGCTATGACACTCTGCCGACCTACCTATGGCATCTGACTCTAGCAGACGATAAGAACATGACTCTCATCCTAGCTCTCGGCGGCGAATGGTCCATGCCGCATGACTCTCTCTTAGATGCTACCCTCAGACCCTGACCCTGCTAGCGGCGAATGGGTCTTGCCGCAGCGGCGAATGGGTTTGCCGCAAACACCAGCATGACTCTGCACTCTAGGGCTCCACGCTGACACTCGAGGTGATCCACGGTGAGGGCGATGTTCACATGAGAAGCTTGCTGACACTCGAAGCGAATTGTCAGTGGTAAATTACCACTGACAATTCGTTTCGAGTGGCAGCTTGAGCTAACGTGGCTTATGGTTGTTTGACACTACAAACTTATGGTTGTTTGACACTACAAACCATACAATCAATCGTTGTATACCAAGACCCAGCAAAACCACAGAAATTAAAAACACTCCGAAAGCACAGCCCAGTAATCTTACCTTTGGTTAGTAGGGAATGCAAAAATGGTAGTAATAGTAGTTATAATTGTACCCCATTCCTCCATTCCCTACTAACCAAAGCTAAGTAAGAAGAACCCATAAGAGCCTTACCTGCTTACTAACTCCCCTGCTTCTCCAAGTAGTGATGGCAGGCTCGGAGGTGCTCCAGTAGCATCCGGCTTACAACGACAGAAGTACCTAGGGTTTGGGAGCTTATATTTTAGAATTTAGGGACACTCAACCATGAGCCGAAAACCTGAAAATCCTAAAGCTAACGCGAAGTCCCATGCACTAAGAGCGCCCTAGCCTAGAGCTCAACCCGTCAAAGCCCCGAGGCTGTAAAACTCGGGATATCGAAAAAAATACATGAACCGGGCTACCCTAAACCCTAAACCCTAAAGCCTAAACCCTAAACCCCGCTATCGGGCCTGAGCCCCAGTCCACGGTGCAAAGTCTCGCGTGCTCAAAATGTGTCGGGTTTTAGGGCTCAGGGTGTTTGGATTAGGGGGGCGTTTCCTTAAGCTTGTTTGGGGTTATGCAAGGGAAGACTCACATCCCGCCAGCAGCACCTGAGGGAAGCTAAGTGCTTGTGAAACCCTCAAAAGAAGCTTGGGGAGGGTGCAGGGCTGTAGTGGGGTCGAGGGTTCAGGGAAAATTAAGGGAGAGATGGGGGTGCAGGGATGAATGGCTTCCACAACACCCCATAAAGACATACTATTTGGGCACATGGACCCTTAAACCCTTAACAGAACCCCTTGGTAACCCAGGCCTCAAAGGAGCCGGCCCTAAACTCTGAACCCCTATAATTATAAGCCATCCTAGACCCTAAACCTCAAACCATAGACGCTGTAAACCCCTAAAACCTAAACACACAGGGAGCCGAGATGCCGATCATCACCAGGTTGCCAACCTCGAACTTCACGTGGTCCATGATCTTCCTAAGAGATTAAGGGCTTTGAGGGCCCTTAGGATGGTAATCTAGGGTTTAGCTTTTTAAGGGGGATTCAAGGTTTAGGGCCAGGATGTGATATAAGGGCCTACGAACATCGGTTTGGAGGCATATGGGGGTGATTCTACAAGGTCTGCGTGCTGCGGTAGAACTACAAGATCCCGTTATTCCGATCCCAAAGGGTCCAAGTATCATTATGGTATATACTTATAGAGTAGTTTGGGGGTCTAAGTATATACCATAATGATACTTGGACCCTTTGGGGATGTAGGCTTCAAGGCAAAAGAAGAATCGTGTAAAAGGAGGAGCAATTCTTGGGAATAAGCGGTGCAAAAAAAAACAACAAAACAACGACAAGCGTGTACAAAGTGAAAAACGACAGCGGTGTACAAAGTGAAAGGCGCTATGCCGAACAAATGGCGAAACTATGTCATGTGCTCCCTACCAACCATACCTTACGATACGTAATTCATTGCCGTACGTCGCAGTCGCCACCAGCGAATGGCAAACGTATCCTCGGGCTGAGTATTCCCTCATAAGATAAGGACTGCTTCTTCAAGGCCGATTTGCCCAACCGATACCCGAGACCCTCAACCCCATGAAACACTTGCCTTTGCGTCACGTGCATGCGAGCAGCCCTGTCTCCAACTCGAGACGGATGGTGTCGTTGGACTCACAAGGCTGATTGGATCATTCAGAATAGCTGAGGGCTTTGGGGCTTCCGGCGCTTTTGGAGCTAATGGCTCCCTAAACCCTAAACCCTAAACCCTAAACGCTTCCCAAGGTGTAGAAACCCCTCAATCCCAGGACTCTGAAGGCCCCCCGGGGCGCTTGAAGTGATTTTCTAGAAGCGCTTCCGGAGTCTCTTGAAAAGCTTCCTACAGGATCCTTAGTCAGCCCAGGGCCTCAGGTGTTTTGCACATGAACCCAAAGGTTTGGAACCCGAAGGCACCGAAGCCTAAACCCCCATGCCTGCAGCTCCAGATGCCTTAATAGAAGCGTTTTAGCTCCCATAGATAATCAAACCAATCTTCATGGTAAAAATCTACGTCCTATCGTCTTGAGTGATCCCGCGAAGGAGACTGCATGTCGCCGCCGCCTTGATGTCAGGATCCGGGTAGCGGATGGTGCGACCATCGTGAGTCCTCCGACAGCGCTCATGACTTTGGGGAGTCGTACAAGGTAAGGTACTTAAGGGCTCCTGTGAGGGAGCCTACAAGCGTTTAGGACTTAGGGTGGGCTTGAGGGATCAGAGGACTTGGTAAGAATTGCTATAAGTTGTCTGTAGGTAGGATTCTATATATTGCCAGGGAAGCTACAGTACCTGGAAACCTGCTGACTTATCCCCCTGGTCTTGCAGATAGGTCGAGGACCAGGCAGGAGAAAACACAGCTACAGCGTAAAGTCAGAATCAAGGGCACCAATCGTTGTTTCCGTCGTCATCACGAAAAACCGCATGTGAATGACTACCATTGCTGCACCGGCAGTATCCTGGTCTACCCTCCTCGTGGGCTACACAAAATACCTCCCGGTGAGGGTGTAGGGTTCATGTTGCAAGAATAGTGCATATATATATATATATACATACATGCACACATACACACATACGTACATACATACATAGGTACATACGTACACATACCCACACAGATGCACAGGTGCCCTTGCAACTCATTCGTCATTCCCTTCCGTCAAAGTATCCCATGTCGGAATCAGGGGTTTCAACCTGCAGATCTGTTTTGCTAGATCAGGCTTCGCAACATTCGAGTCGAGAATCTGCGGTTGTTGAGGGCACAGCTGCTAAAAAGCCTAAACCCCAAAAAAAACCTGCAACCCTAATACCCCTACATAGAACCCCTCTCAACCCTTGTAGAACCCTTGAACCTGTAGAAATAAATACTATAGTAACAGGACCATTGAAGAACCGCGAAGAGCCCTTATAGAAAGCTTGATTGAACAGTACACACCACGAAGTGCGGCCAAGAGGCTGGGCGTAGGGGACGCCCTTGGGGCCGCGTGTGACGCGCTTCACCCGGCAGAGCTTGTACTGTGCCTCTTGCAGAGCGCTTTAAGGTTGACAGGGCTTTGTCGAGGGTCAATTCTTGAAGCGCTGAAGGGTTCAAGTCTTGAGATTCGGGCTTTATGGAGTTTCAGGGTTTTAGGTTATTATACATAGGTTTAACTGAAATCCGTTCCGAAGGCATTGCGGCATTTCAGGGTCTTGGGCTTTGGGGTCGAGGTCTGGGAACCAGGGTTTAGGGGCAACCAACCTGTCAAGCTGCAAAGCGTGCAGCACCAAAAATCCGCAACCAAAACTTCAGAACTCGTAAGCCCAAATCCCGGAATCCGCCAGGACTGAGCCTTGCCTGTTCTTCCAGCCGTAAGTTTCACATCCACGTATGAAGGCAACCGGTCAGATGTTCAATCAGTATAGGAGCTGGCGTCCTGTTTCTCTCCCCCGCGTAGCATGTATAACCGTCTAAGCTCGAACACACTAAGCCCCTAAACCAAGAACTTTAAACCCTAAAGCTTGTACACAAAAACCCCTAGATCCAACTTTCTGCACATCCATCAAGGCCTCTTCCTTGGCGACCTTGTGCAGGACGAACCTTCCACGGGATTCTGTTAATCTAGGGTGTGATACGGGGTCTATCGGGCCTTGACCCGGTTTGAAGACTGTTTTATGGGTGTCTTTTCACGATTCTAAGGACTTCAGGGATTTGGAAGCAGTTCGTCGGGATTCTATTGGTTTTGCTAGGGCTTGTTGTTTTGTAAAATGCGTGTTGACCAGAGTCTGCGACCTAGGTCTGCCTTTACGGGTACACGCAGGTGAGACCCATCGAACAGGTAGTTGTCATCTAGGGCTGTATAGGGAACTCCAGAAAGTTGGAATATGGTTTCAGGGTAGGATACCTTATAATTTACCATAAAGGGTTTAGGATAATCATATTCCAACTTTCTGGCTTTTACTGTAGGGGTTTAAGGTTGTTGTGTTCGGATGCAGAGTTGAAGGTTTAAGGGAGCCTCAAGAACAGTTACAGAGGCCCTGAACCCTACAAACCCCCTAAACTGTAAATGCAGCGAAAAATAATAGTTTTAGGAAACACATGAGAACAAGAATGTTAGTAGCGACACACGATGAACATAGGTGGGGGGGTCCTAAAGAACCAAAACCGTCGAATCAACGAGCCGAGTCCTACCAGGCCTTGAGCCTCAAGTCCCCAAACCAACCCTAACGCCCTGAAGCTGTGACCATAAGAAAAGATTTAGAGTTTAGTTCTGAGTTTAGGGTTTAGGGTTTAGGGGAAAAAGTGCGTGATCTGGTTTCGTCGCAAGATGTCCCTACTCTGTTGAAGCAGGCTTCACCAAGTAACAGAAATGAGAGCTCAGCTTTAAGATGGTAGGGCATACTTGAGGACCACAAAATCTACAAGCATGCTATTGGACAACTCAATGAACCACACAAACGAACCCACCAAGAAGCCGTACAAAGCCCTTTTGGAAGTCTTACACACTATCAGCCGCTTATCGAAGCCATCTAGGCATCTCCAGAAGCCTAGACGGCAATCCCCAGAGCTAAACCCATAAAACTATAAAAAGCTGCGGCGCCTTCCCTTGGTGTTGTACAGGAGGCGGAAGTTCTCCTTCGTCTTCTCGATCTGCACCTCCGGGTATTCAGGCTTCGGGTAGCGGGTTCAGGGTTCGCGTTCCTTTGAGGTGTCCCTTCGCGAAGATTTCATAGACGTCTACGACGAGGTCTGTAAGGTGCTGAGTCTATGGTACAAAAGCTACGAGTCGGGCGATAGGATTTACTTCAATGTGCTATGGGCTCTGACCTGCAATAGACACAAGTTCTCACGAAAGCGAGCCCCTGAAACAAAGAGAAAGACGAGGCGCCATGTCCATGAAGCCAGCAGGGTAGAACATGTCGGTGCGGACCTTGCCGTCGACCTGTCCACAGTATGGAGCGTCAGTGGATACTATAGTACAACTAGTACTACTCGTAGTGCTAGTAGTGGTAGTGGTAGTCGTAGTCGTAGTTGTAGTAGTAGTAGTAGCAGCAGCAGCAGCAGCGGCAGCAGCAGCAGCAGCAGCAGCAGTAGTGCAGTGGCAGTGGGACCGGTAATGGCAGCGGTACCACTACTAGCCCCCGAACTACCACGACTAACACAAACCCGGACGGGACCTTGATCAGGCGCTGCATGACAATCATCTTCACCTCACGGTAGGTCAGCGCGTACCTTGCAGTCCGGCTCGCAAGGATGAGAGCATACAGCAAGGTTTGGCGTTGAAAGTGTTTCCCTCTCTTAAAGGTTCATTATGAATTCAATACTTGCTCTTTTAAACGGCGGGACGTAGTAAGTAGGGTCGGCGGTAAGTAGGGCCAGTAAGGAAGGCAGCAGTACTTAGAAGTAGTTCGTATCCGATTCTATCGACTACGGGTAACCTGGCTTTCTAAGCCTCTTGGGGTTCTTTGAATATGCACCCTCTCCTTCTCAAAACTGCAAAGCCCTCGAACGAATCTCGGTCAGGACGGAAGTGCGGTTTCGCTAAACCCTACACCGTACCCAAAGAGCCAAATGCCCCTTGGTCGGGGGTGATACCTTGAACTCCATAGGGCACGCGATCATTCTTCCTCGGCAAATTACCATTGGGCTCCTACTTGGAGGGACAGGGGACTTAGTAAGTAGTAAGGTTATGAGTACCTTAATTGGGGTTGTAAGTATAGTTACCCTGATTATAGCCCTAGTTACGAACTCCCATGATCCTTTCAGTATTCAGCTCTCGAACTTTTGAAGCGCATCTCAGCAAAGCTGCTTCAGTCGCTGGCGCAGCATGACCTGGGGACTGGGAAGCTTCTCTAAATCAGGCAGGGTATGAGGATGATAATTACAGAGCTTTTGGGAAATCCTGCAGTGTCTGACGCTTTTACACGTGTAGTTTCCTGCTTTGAGCATCCTTTTGGCATCCTTGTTACAAGACAGACGTACATTGGAGAGCCCAAAATTGGGACTCTCATGTAGAGAACTACCTATCTAGCTGTAGGTAATCCTAACAAAAAACGTGGATACGACTGTATATAGATTGAGGGTCTATAGGGCTGCCAATTGTACTTATCGCGCGTGCAGGTGTTGTGTGGGACCTTCTGCATGAAAGTTGCCGCGGTGCGTGCGCGATCCAGATTCTGATTCCTACCGTAACTTGTCCCGAATTCTAAAGGACATTCAAAAAAGTTCCTTTGGAGTCTTCAGCAACAAGAAAATAAAGGGCAACTCCAGACGCTCTATAAACCCCCAATCTGACCTTCAATGCCTAGCCGCGATGAGAGGCATGCACTCGCGCAGCTTGTGCGGACCCGCCGAAGGCTTAGGAGCCCAGCGTCCCCTCGCAGCGTTTAGGGGATTCAGAAGCTGCAGGTATATGGGAGTTTCCGGAAATTCAATTAAGGGGTACCTGATTTTGGTGTCCTTATAATAAGGATCCTACTATTCAGGGCACTATGTTAGGGTCCCCTATTTTCGGAAACTCCCATGTAGGGGCTTGAAGAACTAGACAAAGGTTCTGGAGGGCTTTGTTCCATGATAAAGATACCTAATAAGGAACCCAAGCGTATAATGTTATGTATTCCATTGTGCAAGCCCCTGTAGAAAACATCATAACTGCCATACTTGGGCCGTCAGCAAACATTGCTACAGCGGGAGTTGCATACTTGGAATATCATCGTAGGGACCCTTACGGGGGTAGGGGGCCGCAATACATAAAATAAGGATTGAATAAGGCCGAAAAAGGGAAGTATAGTCCCCCACCCCGCTCCCCCCTACCCCCCTAAGGGTCCCTGTGAATGTCAACTTGGCGGCCGTTCAACTGAAGAAGGGCTTGGGGATGTTGAGGGCAAGAGAAGGTCGCATCAGGTCCTGCAGACAGCCCTCAGAATAAGCGAAAGCCCCTCTAGACACCTAAAGACAGACGGACCTCACCCCAACTAGGCCGAGAAATTGACGTTTCAGAAACTTTGAAGGCCTCAGCCCGAATCTCTACACTGACCGCGTAACCCTCACTCCTGCAAGCGAAAGTCCTGTAACCTCTGAACAAAGCGCCATGTCCTCCCTACAACCCAATACACACCTGTACAAACCCACATGCACCCCACAGAAACCGGTAAGGCTCGGCCTACTACGTCGCCGATCTTTCAGTCAGCTCGACCTTATAATAGATTAGAAAACCCATAAACCAAGTACATAACCCTTATATAATTAGCCCTTTAACGATTGCCCTTCTGCAAATTTGAATCACAGCTTCCTCGCCAGGCCTCAGCTTGTCGAGCATCCAGTGCTTAGGCGCATACATGCGCTTCAGGTGCTTGATGATTCCGCGGGCCATGATGGCGAAACCTCAGGGCCGCATACATGCGCATAAATATAAATAGGAATAAATAAATTAAAGAATCAATATAGATATAAATATACATATAAAGAAATGATAAATATAAGTATACATATAATATGTGTATATATATATATATGATGGCGAAACCTTCGGGCTGATGGACTGTAAAAACAACGACAATTGGGTTTCGGGTTTGGCATTGTAAGTTTCAGCGTGTAGTTAGGATGTAGGGATGAGGGCCTCTATAGTAGAAGCCAGAAAGTTGGAACATGAGACTCCTCATGCCCTTAAGGTAAAGTATAAGGGATCCTAGCACTAATCCTCCTAAAGCCATGTTCCAACTTTCTGGCTTCTACTGTATGTGGAGCCTGGAAGGATCAAGGGACTTCGCATGTAGAGTTGCAAGTGGAGGAAGAGGAGCTTTAATACATACGGTCTCATATGGCAAAATTGGTAAAAAAAGGACAGGTTAAACTATGCATAGGTTTAAGGACGATGTATCCTGATCCTTTTACCTATAACCCACCACGGTAAACCTATCATGTTCAACGACACATGCTCAAAGGCTGGCATTATAACAGACATAGCAGAACTCCCAAGCCCTCAACCCTTGTAACTATCCCCCTAAACCTCTACACCCTTGCCCTACACACCCTAAACCCATACCTCTACCCTAAACCCTAAACCCATACCGGTACCCTAAGCCCTAAGCCCATACCTGTACCCTAAGCCCTAAACCCATACCTGTACCCTAAACCCTAAACCCTAAACCCATACCTGTACCCTAAGCCATGGTTCCAAAGCAACACCCAGCTAAGTCCACTGTGCGTTCCTGGCGAAACCTTCGAGCAGGGCTTGGGGGGCTCTGCTATTTAGGATAAAGGGTTACTCTAATGGATACTATGAGGGTTCCTTTAAAGGGCTCTATAAGGGTTCCTTCAAAGGGCTCTATTAAGGGTTAAGAGTTTCCGACAATCAAGAGCACCTTATGTTGGGGTCCTTATAATAAGGACCCTACTCTTTAGGGCACTATATTAGGGCCCCCTGAAACTCCCATGTAGGTGCAGGGCTCTGAGGTTCAGTGGTGGCGAGTTTAGCCTATGGAGGGGATCAGTGTTTACGGTTTAGAGTTTAAAGGAGTTTAAGGTAAGGACTATGGCTTTGGAATTCAGGGCTTTGGGCTAGAAGTTGAAGGGAAGTACTACAATGCACATAGAGAAAGCGGAAGTCCTGGCAAATCCTAAGAGGAATCCTGTACGCCGTAGCAAAGGAGCCGATCCTCCAAGTACCATGACGGATCCAACAAAGTGACACGCGGCAGGATGAAAGCCGACCTCTAAAAAATCGCGGTCCGGAAAAGCTGAGTCCCTCACACGATAAACCCTGATGACTAAACCCAAAACGAAACCTGGGTGCCTGACTTGATCTCCAAAGACAGTCGGTGGAGGGTGGATTTCTAGCTCTTCCCTTCGAGCATCAGCGCAGCAGACGAGTCTGAAGGTTCAGGGTTCGGGGCTTGGGATCTATCGGGTTACGCAGGGTCACCTTTTACATATAGCCTTGGTTCTTATCTCACAGCCTGAAAAGACCCTGATGCTGAGGAATGGATTTTGGGGCATGGTTTAAAGCTTGAGGATGAAACAGTAAATACACTAGACCCTAAACCTTAAACTACCTTCCCACAAGGGCCCCTGAGGCTTTCTCGTAGTACGTGACAAACATGGAAAAAGACAGTTCCGAATGTATGGTGCCTTAATGTTTAAAGGTCTAGTAGCTTCATGGTTATGGTTTCTAGGATATACTACTACGGTGTACTTATATGTCAGGAAACCGGAGTAATAGTTCTACTAACTGTTCAGGCTCCTTGTGCACCCTATAATGTTGCTAGTCGTACAATGAACAAACGACTCTTAAGCATACCTACCATCAGAGCCACAGAAGTAATTACTGAAACCCTAAACCCTAAATCCCTATGGTTGTACACGTAGGGGTTGGGACTCCCAGGCCTATCACGCATTGCTCCTTTTCGAAACAGCGCCCCCCACACAGGCAGGCGAAAATCGGGTTGGCGGGGTTTGGCCCCCAGCCGCGTCTCTTGTGGACTGTTTCTTCGAGATGTTGAAATCGAGGATGGAGGGATGTGGGAAGTGTGTGCTTTAGGTTCGTGGGCGATGGCAAGGGGTCTTATGCGTATCTTGGCTGATTGGGCTTCTACGCAACGATGGCGCTAGCGACCATGCTGTGGCCGATTTCAAGCGGCAAGGCTCAAAATCCCCCGCGCAAGAAGCAGCCGGTGGCCAATGGGCTCCACTCCGAGGGCCTTGGACTCTTGGGGGCGGCGGGGGGTGAAGATTCATGGTTTGTTGGAAGCCTTCAGCGGGGTTTAAGATTGTTAACGAAACCTTTTGGCTTCCAATGCATGGCTTTTTGGGGTTCATGGCTTCAGGAATACCGTGAGCGTAATTACTCAGAAGGCTTCTTCGGGTCTCCATGAAGGTGTTCATGTATGTGTGTGTACATGCACACAACTATTGGGGCGCGGCATATGAGCTTGAATTCCCCATCTGTGTATGGTCTCTAGGGCCCAGGCTGATCGGTCTTGTGTACCCACAGTTTACATGGGAGTTTCCGAAAATAGGGGTACCTTAGTTGGGGGTCCATATAATAAGGATCCTACTATTTAGGGTACTATATTAGGGTCCCCTATTTTCGGAAACTCCCACATAAAACTTGAGGGATACAGCACCGGACCGGCTACACCAGCAGCAGCACCACCACTACTTTTTCTTCGAGTCCTGCCTCGAAATCTACTACTTCCGCTACTTCCAGTGCTACTACTACTACTACTACTACTACTACTACTACTACTACTGCTACTACTACTACTACTGCCACTACCACCACTGCTCCTGCTGCTACTACTACTGTTACGACGACTACTTCGACTACGACGACGCCTACAACTTCGACTACTCCTCCTGCTGCTACTGTTTTTGTTTTCCGCCATTGCTCCTATGCTGCTACGTCGTGTGCTTTGGTTGCTAGCGGTGCTCCGGCTGTTGTCGTCAACATGGTGGCTACGACTATCGAAACAGGACATGTCGACCTTGTGAGAATGACTACTGTATGTCTATTATCAAGATTATCTTTCTTGTGCGTTTTCCTTCTTCGACTGAGAATTGTGTCCGCGCAAAACGGATCGCGCATGCCCCGTGAGCATACGGTCATGGTTTAGGGCTGAATTTGGGGACTTCGACTTCGGGTGCAGGACAGCAGGAGTTGAACTTAAGTCCTGCGGGCTGGCGCCATAGCCATGCTCTTGAAAGAAAGCCAAAGTACCCATGGCCCTAAACCCCGGACTCGAAAACCGTGGACCTTCAAATGACGAAACCCACAACCCCTAGACTAGACCCCATGCACCCATAACCTCGTAAGCCCCAAGCACCATGCCCTAATAACACTGCTTGCTGTGTCCCCTCATCCTTTAAGTAAGCCCTACAAACTCGTTGTAACCTTGTTGCATCCGGCCCGACAACGTTAAACATCCCTGAACCCTAAAGTCCGAAACCCTGCTAAACCTTAACACCATAAGCCCCAAAACCCTGAAGCCCTATCCCCAAAACCCGAAATCCCTGAAGCCCACAGAAACCCCTTAGAGAACCCGTAAGAGCAACCTTCAAGGATCTCTTAACCCCTTATAGAACCCTGAAGGGCAACCTTCCAGGATCTCTTATCTCCTGTAGAACCCTTCAAAGCAAACTTCTAGGATCCCTTTAGAATCCCATAGATCCCTTATAGAACCTTTTAAGGAGCCCTTAAAGGAACCCTTTTAAACAGGACTCGGATCCCTTTAAAAGGAGGAGGCCCTTCGACCCAAAGGGGCCGAGGGCCGAGCATCGAAAATCGAAGGTTCGATCTGCCCCAGGATGCCCTCAGCGACGGGGTCATCCAGCCTGGTTTAGGGCGTTATGGTCCGGGTTTTAGGGTCTAGGGCGTAGGGCTGAGGGTTTAAGGTTCTATGGTTTGAGGGGGTTAGGGAGTTGGGGCTTACGGTTCAGGGGTTTAGGGGTTATCCAGCCTGTTTTTTTTTTTTTGAACTCCTTTTTACATCTGCGGGGATTAGGGGTTATACTTGGCTTCTTGAGGTTTAGGCGGCTTGGGGCTCCGGCGACATAAGGGGTTTAGGGCATCATGGTTGGATTGAAGGTTTAAGGTTGTATACTTTGACAGGTTTAAGGATTCGGGGCTTGCGAATTAGGTTTAGGATGTTAAACTGTTAAATGATTCCTTACGGGGTTCCTGTAAGTGCTGTGAGGGATCTATACAAGTTTCTGGATTAAAGGTGCAGGATTGGAAAATAAACGGCTTTAGAGTTTTAGGCTTTTGGGGTTTAAGGGCTTGGTTTTGGTTTTCAGGGCTGTAGGGTGTCGGAGGTTAAGGGTTTTGTGGTCGTTAGGCGGGCGGCATAGTGGTTTAACGTATTGGCGGTGTTCGGGCATGTTTTGCTGGTTTTTGGGCTTGGGATTCAGCGAGTTCGTCGGTTCAGCTCCTTAAAAGGAGGTGTGTGTGTGTGTGTGTGCTTGGGTATGTAACTATGTGTATATATATACATAAACATATCTATCTATCTATCTATCTATCTTTATATATATATATGTCTAGATGCACGTGTACACAGAGTACGCATATACATATGTAGGTGTATACTGTATACATACGCGCATACAAGCATTCAATTTCATACATACATACATACATACATACATACGTGCATACGTACATAAATATGTGTCTCTATATATATATATATATATATATATATATATATATATATATTTATAGCTATACAAGCAGACGTCATAATTATAATTATAACTAAAAAATATATACATGCATATATATACACATACATATGTATATAGTTTATACGTCTGTACATATAACTACATATCATGTTGCAGGCTTGCTTTAGGCATGCGAAGCGGAACATGACTGCTCATCACACCAGTCCCCCGCTCGTTCACATCCCCCACGAATCTTGGATCACGCCAACCAGCTCAAAAAACGAAAGCCAGTCCTGGCGGCGGCCAGTTGCGAGAAGTCGCAATCAAACTCGTCCCTGCGTCACGAATTGACAAAGACATGTAAATTCGACATTGCAGACTTTACAGGGTGTTTGGGGAGAGTTGAGGGTTTCAGCATTCGTGGCTTCGGCTTTAGTCGTTGCTTCGGATCTGCTGTCTCTCTGCGCGGGTGGAGAGTCGCTAGATACTGCACTTGCACATATTTTACAATACGAAATTCTGTATTCTTGCGATTTCGAGCGCGAGTCACTTGGTTTCACTCAGCCATGCGGCTTCAGCTAACCCGGCAACCGGAGCTCCAAGGGCAACGCATGATACACCAATGTACGACGGCAGAAGTGCTGATGATGATGATGACGATGATGATGATGATGAAGATGACGGTGTTGATGGTGACGATGGTAAGGCGGCTGCATATTGTTGACGATGGCGGCAATGCCATTGACGACCTGTGTAATGACGAAGACGATGACGAAAACGATGACGATGTTCAGGATAGTGATGACAATGATGATATGATGGTGATGGTGCCGACGATGATAAGGCGGCTGAATGTTGTTGATGTGGCGGTGCAACAACTGATCACAGTGTTGATGACACAGCGGATGTTGTGCGGATATCGAATATCGGTATCCTGATTGACAGAACAAGTTCAACACTCAACACATGCCTGCAACCTGGCTGGAGTGAACGCCCCAAAGGCTGAAGCGAAAGGCTTTTGCGGCTCAAACGCGGCATCGTCTCAGGCGGAAGCTGTTCAGAACTCACCCAGCCGAGACTGCAACTTAGGAGGCCGCGGTGTCATTCACTCGTGCCTGTCCCCGTCGTGCACTTTGTGATTTGCCCCTTTCTACGAAAAGGCAACGTCCATCCGTCCTGTCAACCAGACGACTATCCATGTACCTACCCACCTTTCCATCGATCTATCTGCCAACCAAACTACTATCTTTTATGAGTCTACCTATCCATTTAGCACATATATGTACGTGTGTATACAAGCATGCAGACACATATATATATATATATATATATGTATGCCCATATACGTATATGTCATGTAAGTCGAACTCAACTATGTTGATCGTACTTCGTATCTGTATGTCCGTGCGCGATGTCTCCGGGCCCAAAATAGGCCCATCCTTAAAAGCGGGAGAGACCGAAACTGAGATAAGGATAACAGATTGAGCTGAGGGGCTGAGTGTCACAAAGGTCTACGGTCGGGTTTAAGGGCTTAGGGTTTAGAGAATTTTGGTGAGCTTGATGTACTCTAAAGGGTTTAAAGATGTCAGGCGTGACCTACCCAGCCCCTAAGTTTGAGGCAGAAGCAAAAGGGCAGTTCCCACTGGGGCAGCCGCCTTCTTTAGTGCTTGCCTCACAGCACTTCCCTTCAGTGACACTTCAACATGCGCAGCCTGTACTATAGGGGCCTTAATAATTACCTATACTATTTTGGGGGGTTTCCTATTACAATTATAGTATAATGGGCCCCAAAGCCCTGTTCTAATTATTAAGGCCCCTATATTATACTCCAGCAGCCCGAAAATCGAGAACTTGAGAGGTTTCGAGTGCTAGAACCACTCCCTCAAGCACAGACACAAATGCTGGCTCTGTGGGTGGTATATACCCCTAAGGTTCCATGTACCCTTATAGTATATACTTAGGCCTTAAAGTACCTATATAGGAACCCCTTTGAGGATTATGTATCTACTGTAAAGGTACATGGAGCCTTAGGGTACTGGGGGACCGAGTCTACTAGCCTCTCATGCCATCAGCCGCAGCTTGACCGCGCGCAGCAAGTGGTCCGATGGGTAGGAGGCATTCCTGGGTTCGTGAAAAACCGTAGAGAAAGCCCCTACAAACTCCCGCGAACCCGTACAACAGCAAATCAAAACAAGTTACTTCAACACGCTTAAACCAAACCTGCAAAACCCTTGCACCCCTAAACCCTAAACCCCTAAACCCTAAACCCCTAAACCCCAAAACCCTAAACCACACCCTTATGAGGCCCTTCAGTTCTGACGAACTCAACAAGGACCCCAGATTCGGCAACCTTTGGGTGTGGTCGATGTCTGGTAGCTCGAGTGCTTCCTCCAGCAAAGGCACACGGGGGAAACCAGATGAAGCCGACCAGGGGGGTCTTGGGCTTCATTAGGGTATCAAGTGATGTTTTTATTCAGTTTAGGGTCTACATACCCTTGGGTTAAGGATACAAGGATCATCAGGTTTGGGGTCGGGAGATCAGAGGCTCAATGCCATGAACACTGACCGAGCTGGCCAACCGAGTAACTGACTTGCAGAAAACACCTCTTCGGTGGGCTTTGATGATCGGCAACCCCAAGCACTTCGGAAAGCAAAGGCCTAAGGTTTCAAACTTGAACTTGATACTCTCAGTCGCTACTTCGGGTTGGGCTGGAGGCCGTTTAGGGTCTGGGAGGAGGGGGGGGGGGTGCAACCCTGGCTCTCAGGCTCTCCAGATCAGAATCAAAAGCCGAACATACACCGAAAACAGGAACCCAAAGTCTCATATTGCAAAACTATACTGTTTCAAACCGTCCGAGATATTTCAGCTCACTGGTGCTTCAGATCCAAAGACCAGGAATTAACAAACTGAGGATATTCGCACACCAGCGTGGTGATTGGAGAAAGCAGCTCATGTAACCAAAGGGTCAATGCATGCCGCACGTTGCAAAACCCAGCTAGCTATATACGCAAATACAGGGGCCTTAACAATTAGAATAGGCTTTGGGGCCCATTCTAGCCATTCTAGTTTAGCAAGTCTGATGGACCTCTGTACTGCCATCTGCCCGTCAAAAGAATCGCAAACCCCGGACTCTGCACCCCAAGCAGGAACCCCACAAGCCTATGAACAACATCTGTAAAGAAAGCCCCATAGAACCGTATATAGCGCCCTTCGCACCCCTGAAGCCCTCAACTCAGCTGGCTTTTCTCTGTGCCTGGGGCACGATCCTCCCTGGATGCGATCGGACGAAAATAAAGTCAACCGGATCCATTGCCGCGCCTGTGGTGCTTATAGGAAGCTACCTAGAGTCTCCGTTGTAGTTCCGCTTTTGGTAAACCAATCTTATTATGGCTAGGGCTTGCTTGAACCAAAACAGGAACTACTTGGAGGATCATGGGACTTAGTAAGTAAGGTTACAAGTACCCTAATTGGGGTTATACGTATAGTTACCCTAATTATAACCCTCGTTACTATAAGTCCCATGATCCTTTAAGTACAATGGAGACTGCAGAGGTTATTGCTTTTGTTTGTTGGGTGGTGCCTATAGTTCGGGTTTGGGGGTTCTGAGGGGTTGCAGGTGGCTTAAAACCCAAGCCTAAGCACTGCAAGCCCCCAAACCCTAGACCAACAAAGACCAACACCAGGTGCCCTTCAACCTACAATCCCTACGAAAGGCTCTAGGACCCAATACTCAAAACCGCAGAACCCCACCAGAGGCTATGCTAACACAAATAGGCATCATCTAAAGCCGTGTAACACTCTTTTACCCGCCCCAACCCCTCTCACAGACCCAACGAACAGCTCACGAAGCTAACGCAAACTGAATCCCAGACCTTATGCAACCCTCCCCTTCTTCAGAAAAGAAGCGAGCACACCTATTAGTAATACTGCATTAGTAAAGACAATAAGTGCGCCTTCCAAGGTCGCTCCGGTGTCCTGGAAGCCCAGCCCTGCGACCACACCTGCAGCTCCTTGATCTCCTCGTGGTCCTCGCAAACTTCCGTTTAGGGTTCCTGTAAAGGTCTCTTTGCGGGCTTCTGGTGTCTTTAGGTTTAGGGTTTTGCTAGGGCTTTGTTTTAGGGCTTCATGTCTCATTGGGGCTCTGCAAGGGGCCTATACGGCTCATACAATTCATACGGGCCCTGTGCAGGTTTAGTAAATGATATGGCGACTCGGGGAGTAGGGCTACCGGTACCTTGATTGGGCTGGAAGTAGCTATAACTGTAACTGCCTGCATCGCCCTATACTTGGAGCATCATGGGACGTAGTAAGTAAGGTTATAAGTACCCGAAGTTACACTAATCATAACCCTAATTACTAAGTCCCATGATCCCGTAAGTACTCACCGAGTCCACCAGTCCTCCCATGTATTGAAGGGCTAGTTTGGGTGGCTCGTGAGGTTGGCTTATCGGGCTCTGTACAGTAAACCCCATAAAGTTGGAAACCGGATTAAGGCCAAATAGTGCTGGGATTCCCTTTACATTACTCTTAGGGATGTAGGCTATTGGGTTTCCAACTTTATGGGGTTTACTGTAAAGGTTCCATGGGGCTTGTGTTGAAACTTTGCAGTTTGGTTTGCGGCTTGAGCGGTTTACGAGTTTAGAGGCTTTGTTTGAGAGAAGATCTTGGTTGAAGATCTAAACTACGGTTGATATGGTCTGAGGTGTGGAGATACGTTTTTGCTTCTGTTTTTTTTTCATTGGTTGGTTGCACGCTTCTGGTTGGCTCGAACTGGTTTGGGCTTCAGGGTTTAAGGTTTAGGTTTGCAGGGCTTGATGAGTTTGTGTATAGGGTCATCTAGACATGATTTCGAAACTAAAGGCATTGAGCACGGCCTTCCCACAGAGTTCGTAGCGACTTCTTGTGGTGTTGCAGCTGGGGTTTGTAAGACCGTTCTTGATGGTTACACTTGGAGGATCATGGGACTTTGTAAGTCAGGTTATAAGTACCTTAATCGTGGTCAAGTATAGTTACCCTAATTATAACCCTAGTTACTAAGTCCCATGATCCTTTAAGTAGACCCTAACAACCCCTCTGATAATAGGAACCCCCTATAGATCCCTTTAAAGGAGCCCTTTAAGGAACCCGAGTTACTAAGTCCCATGATCCTTTAAGTAGACCCTAACAACCCCTCTGATAATAGGAACCCCCTATAGATCCCTTTAAAGGAGCCCTTTAAGGAACCCGAGTTACTAAGTCCCATGATCCTTTA